>JACEGR010012752.1:0-10783 GCA_014170235.1 Listronotus bonariensis | reverse complement strand
GTGATCAATTTTGATTTTTGGTAGAAATGGTCAATAATGTTTACAACGTAGTAGATGATAAAGGGGATCATACAAAATTAGATATCTGGTTTGATATCGTAAATCGGGACTTTCGCTATGATATGGGGACGTCGGGACATAAGGTCTAATACCACTGATAGTTCCGATATATCGGGATGGATGACAACCCTAAGCTTGAGGTTACGAATCGTTCGTGGCCCATTCTCGTAGATCTAAGATTTCAGGTAGCTTCACAGAAAATGGTCCAAGGGTGAGAGATCACACGATCTTGGCGGCCAATTCACATTAGCCTTTCTTAAAATAAACCGCATTCTGATGATAAATTAATTTTAATAATTTCTACTCGTTGTTGAATCGTTTATCTTTTCATAATGATTTGCCAGACTCCCAAACACACATATGATAGTTTGGTGATATAATTAGGTTTGTTCCAGCAAAATGTTGGAAACATGTTAGCAACAATAGGTTTGATCAAGCAGAATGTTGCAAACATGTTAGCAACAATCGTAAAACGCAGAAATTCTTACAAACATTAGTCAGAAATGTAGGAAACAGTTTTCTGCTGGAACGAAACATCAACAAATCGTGCATACTGCTTATACATCAATACATGAAAGGTTTTGTTAAAAATTGTCAGTAGTGTTTGAAGAAAGTTTGCAAACTTTTCAAACAGTTTCCAACACGTTTCCAACATCTTAAAACTACTGCTGGAACAACAAACAATTGTATAATGTTACGAACATGGCACTGCTGGAACGACAAATTTGACGTGCGCAGGATTCGAACGGTTGCAAACATTTCTGGCAGCCTGTTGGAACAAACCTATTATAAGCAATATTGATACAGTAAGATTTTATAGTTCTGACGCTCTTATTGGTAAACTCTTTACTTGCAATATTTTGTGCCTGAGCCGGTAAGGCGACCGCCTCAGGCGGCATGTTTATAGGGGCGGCAAAATGAACGTACAGGGCGGCAAACCGATTCTTTTATTGTAAAAAATTAGTGTTTAAAATAGAAAAATTGAAAAATTAAAAAAGTGGAATTGAATTGAAAAGTGGGGACTTTTTTCTTTTTTTTGGTCAAAAATATGTGTGAAAGAAGAAAGAACATGAGAACATAAATAATATGGGGCAATGGGGTGAAATAAGTCTTATTTAGAAATATAGAAACACAGGGGACTTTTTGTTTTGTTGCTCTTTAAAAATTTTGAACCGCAAATTTTTATTTGTTTTTAGGGGCAGCAAAAGTGTAGCCGCCTCAGGCAGCACTTTTCCTCGAACCGACCCTGGCTGTAATAATAAAAATTCTGTTAAAATTAAACGAAAAAATTAGCTTTGACTTCTGTTTAAAACAAAGCGAACTTGTGTTAATTAAATTTCCTGTTTGCCTTTTTTGTTTGTAAAATTTAAAGAATGCAAATAAGCAAATAATGGCGAGGTTGCAGTGGCGTAATTAAGGAATGTAAACAAAAAATAAACATAATATTTGGATTTTACACAAAAAAGTAATATAAGGGTAAATCAACTTTTATTTATCCGAGGAATCACTCTGGCCCTAGTAAAAAACAAAAAATATTTGTAACTTCAAGTATTTCATTAGTCACCATTTTATTATATTTAATATAAACAAATCCATAATTAAAAATAATTCAAAAGTTTGTTTGCAGTTTCTAGCTTTTTAATAGTTTTAAGTAACTTAAGTGCTTTTTAAAGTTATCCCTGGTTCCCATGCTACAATAATCTCACAACTTTATGAAAAAGCTCTTCTATTTAAGTAGTTTGCAAAATAAATATACAGTGTGTCCCCGGATAGGTGTTACAAGATGACAAATGGACCATTAATTTTGGAATTTTTACCGTTCTGTTGAAAAAACAGGGCAAGTTATAACAACAAATATAAAAAATGACCAAGAGTAAAGTACCTTTATTTTTAAAAATAGGACAAAATTGTGTGAGTAAGTTACATTAATGTAAAAAAAATTACAAATAATTTTTTTCTTTTTATGCACTAACTTTAAATTTTGACATAAAATTTAATCCTTTACAACATTTACCTATACCATTTTGTTCTAGTAGTAAACATTAGTTAAAAGTAAAATTTTGTATTTATTAGTTTTGAACCATGTAAATTTTTGAATTTGAAACCAAAATTATTACCGAAGTTTAAATTTTGAAACGTATCAATAATTTTATACATGGTTTTTTATTGTTTTGTTTTAAATCGAACTTTGTTTTTACTTATGAATACATACTGATTTTGGACCCTGTTTGGAGTATACACACATTAGTGCTGTTCCAAAATGTTCAGTTTTCCTACCTCGCTACAACACCCTACCGTGCTGAAATGCAGGAGGATTTAATGGGAGATTTTATTTTAGAAATTATTCTGTAAAATTACTACTACGAGCCAGCACAAATATTGCGTAGGAATTCATAAAGTGGAACGCAGAAATCAGTCCTATAATTGCTACGTATGCTGTAATTCATACTGCATGGCAACAGGAGACGCTTCGCCCCCGCCTTAAATCTTTTACTTTACCGCCTTATTGCATTTAATTAAATCATACGGTTGTTTTCTTTTAGTTTTATGTAAATTTTAAACGGTTTATAACCTAAAAGTAGTGCGTCAATGTTTGTTTTTTAAATAAAAAGTTTACAGTATGACTTTTTCCAATTAATTTTTCTTTTGAAATGGCGCCTAGCTGTGAGTTTGACATTTATATCTGTCATTTCCTGTCTAAAATTTGGTTTATGTTGTCTTACTAAACTCCTCAAATTTTCATGAAAAAATACCAAATAATTCAAAAGTTAGGAGATGAGGTCCTAAATTTAGACAAGCACTGTATAATGTTTTGTCAGATTTTTTGGCTTTGCCAACATCATTTTGTAATACCTCGTATCAAATTTAATTTTAAAGTTAAAATATTTATTAGCTTAATAAATAATAAATCATAATAAATACTTGCTGTATAACCATAGTCAAAAGACAAAACAAAAAAAAATAATAGCTTAATAGCTAGCCAATAAAAATGTACAATTACAGAACTAAAAGTTTAATTTTAATATTTTAAAAAATAAAATTGTCTTTTAAATAAAACCGAATATGTAATAACAAAATTCTTAAAAAGAACTTATAAACTATGACTTTTTCTAAAAATGGTTATGTATTAATTATCTTACTGTATTTGAGCTGTTTGATTCACTTTGACTGATTTATAATGCTTTTGGGCACAGACCTTTTGTTACCAGGTTAAATTTTATTCGTAATAAAATTATGCGTTTGCATGCGTTTAAATTACTTCCAAACTGTAGAACAAAATTTACGTATAGTTTAGAGTAGTAAAGGGAGGTGATACTGTTCGTATTTGCTACTGCGTTTCAACTCCATGAAGGCGCTGACACGCAGTAGGTATCACAAACCGTTTGCATTTGCATGCTTTAAATTCCTCCCGGACTGCAGCACCAAACTCACGTAGGGTTTAAAGAGGTAAATAAAGGTGATACTATTCGTCTTTGCTACTGCGTTTCAACTCCATGAAGGTGCTGACACGCAGTAGGAATTATAAATCGCGTTTTTAATTAATTAATAAGTGGACAAACCTATTAGGAGGGGTAAATATGTTGCTGTTAAATTAAAACAAATAATGCACTAAGGGCTTACTTTATTTTTTGTTATGAAGTCTATATCATGACCCACTATGCAAAATTCAATCTTAAAATTAAAAACATTAATTTAAGGTCTATAAAATATATAAAATATATATACCTATTAAGTATTATACATTTTTCAAAAAATGTTATCCGCTATAACTTAATGAATAAAAAATATACAGGGTTTCAATAAAAAAATCATATGTTTAGTTCATATTTTAAAAATATATATTTTTTGAAAAAAATCTAACTACACCACTGGGGTTTGCGGCTTACTGTCTCCATTTTTTATGAAACTTCTTTCATTGCCGCAAACGAAATTTTCATAGCTCCCTTTGTTTGACATACAGGGTGATTTTTGAAAATTTGTTATTTTTGACGGTCCCCTGTATCTGATTATTTGGTAACTTTTCAATAAAGTGAAAATGGATTGTTATAGAGTTTTTTACGTAGAATTCAGTGGCGTAGGTAGTTTTTTTCAAAAAGTTTTGTTTTTGAGTTACGGCCTAAACTTATGTTTTTTAAATGGGACACCCTATAGGTGGCTATTTTATCTTATCCCCCCCTTTACAGGCTTTTCTCAAAAATATATACAGTCCATATTTATTTTTTTTTTTAAATGGAAAATTTTAACATTTTTGTAAAATTTATCATTTTCCGATGGTCAATCGACGGATAGCCATGACAAAAACAAAAATTTGTAAATGCGCCATTATGGATTGTTATTGTTGTCAAATAGTACTGTTATTTGTTTGATTTGATTTTTGTTATGTGGAAGTTTACTTTATTATTTTTGTGAAAAAATTGTTTAACATGGCAGAAAATAATAGATATGAGAATTATGAAAAACACGATATGTATGTTTGTTTTATCCAAGCTAATGAAGACGCCAACGCAGCCTCGGAACTTTATTTTAATCGGTAAGGTTTTAACAGTATATTATATGCCTATAGGTTAAGAAGTAGCCTCTCAACAATGATATATTATAGGATGCTTTTTATTATAATGTGAGCATATCGGATGATTTCGGTGAATAGATTCTTTGACATTGGTAATATTCAATAGCATTAACAAAAAATTGATATGTGCAACGATTAATATTCATAACTAAATATAAAAAAATCTTAATCTATTATCTACATCTATCTAGCATTTTGTTGTTACATATCTAATTATTTCTGTATGGTATCCAGAAAGACATCAACCCTGATAAAAAGAATATTTCATAATATCAAAAGCCAATCTCATTGAACACGGATCTTTTAAAAACCCAGGCCTAATTTTTACAACAAGGAAAAGCAGGGAAGAAAAAATGAAATAAATGTTTTGGCTTCTGTCGCGGTACAACCATCCATATCGTGCAGGAAAATATATGACGAAGTTGGGGTTAAAAAATCAAAACCCCAGTCAGTACCAAAGAAAGCATAAGCTTAGTACCATACAAATACCATCTTGTCCAGCATTTGCAATCCCGGTGATGCAGAACGGTAGGGGCAGTTTTTTTGGTAATTGGTACCTACAAATGTTGCAGGAAAATGCAAATTTTGGAAAGAAAGGTGGTGTGGTCAGACGAGGCTTATTTCTTACTAGTTCTGGTATTCTAAACCGAAATACATCCAAGGTACTGTCCCTAAAACGAACCAATATGTAACATTTCCTCGAGAACGCTCTAAGGTCGGTTTGGATTTAGCGTGTCATGCTTTATTTCTTGGTCCTAAAATTAAGTATTTTATCTATGAAGGAACGCTAACCGAAATAGACATCTAGAAATAATGCAAGATACACTAATGGAAATATTAGAGGATGTTCCTTGGCCGATCTAAATGGTTTATTACCAGCAAGATGGCGCTCCAAGTCACAATGCTCAAATAGTGAGAGAATATTAGACAATAACATTTCCAGATAAATGGATTGGTACGAATTTAACAGTCAGTGGCCCCTAATATCCTAGATCTTTCTTGTTTTGGATTTTTTTATGGGATATATGAAAATCAAATATATATGAGGCAATACCACAATATTGATCAACTTCGAGAAGCTACACATCAAGCGTTTAGGCTTTGCAGGTAGGCCTCGCTTACTTTATTAAATGGATTGCGAAAATTGAAAGTATGTCAAAATGTTTGGAACACACCTTATCTACCTGAGCAATTTTGTAATAAACTAAATAAAATACCAATATGTTATTTTCTTTTAATGTTGCTTAGTGCATATGTATGAATATAGAGCTGTGCCATAATAAAAATGATGTTAATTTTGTTTTTGGATTTGCGGGCATAGCCTTCTATATTCGAAAATATGATAAATTCTTACAAAAAATGTGCAAAATTCTTCTCTCTTTTTTAAAAAAATAAATACGGACTTATTATATATTATTTTTGAAAAGCGTGAAAGAGCTGAAAAGATAAAAAAATAATATATAGGTGTCCCATTTAAAAAACATAAGTTTGGGCTCGTGAACTCAAAAACAAAAACTTTTAGAAAAAAACTACCTACGCCAATGAATTCTACGTAAAAACTCTATAACAATCCATTTTCACTTTATTGAAAAGTTACCAAATAATCGGAGATACAGGGGACTGTCAAAAATGACAAATCTCTTCAAAATCGCCCTGTATGTCAGAAACAAAGGGGGCTATGAAAATTCCTGTCTACGGCAATGTAAGTTTCTTATAAAAAATAGGACAGTAAGCCTGAAACCCCATACTCTCTCGCCGTCGCACAACAATGCTTTTGATGTGAATTTACCGACAAGCTGTGAATAGGGGCCAGTCCAAATATGTCCGCGACGCGATTTATGAATTCCTAGTGCGTGTCGGCACCTTCATGGATCACCTTTATTTACCTCTTTAAACCCTACATGAGTTTGGTGCTGCAGTCTGGGGGAATTTAAAAGCATGCAAATGCTTAAGCGGTTTGTGAATTCCTACTGCGTGTCAGCGCCTTCATGGATTTGAAACGCAATAGCAAATACGAACAGTATTACCGCCCTTTGCCACTCTAAACCAAACGTAAATTTTGTGCTACAGTTTGATAGAAAGTTAAAAGCATTCAAACGCATAATTTTATTACGAATAAAATTTAACCTGGTAACAAAAGGTCTGTGCCCAAAAGCATTACAAATCAGTCAAAGTGAATCAAACAGCTCATATACAGTGAGATAATTAATACATAACCATTTTTAGAAAAAGTCATAGGTTTTGAGTTCTTTTTGGAAATTTTGTTATTATATATTCGGTTTCATTTAAAAGACAATTTTATTTTTAAAAATATTAAAATTACACTTTTAGTTTTCTAATTGTAGATTTTTATTGGTTAGCTATTAAGCTATTATTTTTTTATTTGTTTTGTCTTTTGACTATGGTTATACTGTAAGTATTTATTATATTTAATATTTATTAAGCTAATAAATATTTTAACTTTTAATTTAAATTTGATACGAGGTATTACAAAATGATGTTAGCAAAGCCAAAAATCTGACAAAACATTATACAGTGCTTGTCTAAATTCAGGACCTCATCTCCTAACTTTTTAATTGTTTGGTATTTTTTAATAAAAATTTAAGGACTTTAGTGAGACAACATAAATCAAATTTTCGACAGGAAATGACAGATATAAATGTTAAACTCACAGCTGGGCGCCATTTTAAAAAGAAAAATTAAATGGAAAAGTCATACTGTAAACTTTTTATTTAAAAAACAAACATTGCCACACTACTTTCAGGTTATAAATCGTTTAAAACACACATAAAACTAAAAGAAAACAACCGTATGATTTAATTAAATGCAATAATGCGGTAAACCTAGAAATTTTTAAGGCGGGGGCGAAGCTTCTCCTGCTGCCATGCAGTATGAATTCCAAATATAAAAACAAATTTGCTTGTACTTAAAACATTCCAGGTTACAACATGCGTAGAAATTATAGGGCTGATTTTTGCGTTCTACTTTATGAATTCCTACGCAATATTTGTGTTGGCGCGTAGTAGTATTTTTACAGTGTTCTAAAATAAAAACTGCCATCAAATCCTCCTGCATTTCAGCACGGTAGGGTGTTGTAGCGTAGTAGGAATTCATAAAACGCGTCCGCGACATGGTACGGTCAAAGAGTAATTAATCTTTGATACGGTAGCAAGTCGTGGTACATATCTGTACGCGGCTTGATGGCATATTTATTTGACCAAATAAAAATAAGTCTGTTGTGTAGACACAATTTTGATTAAAAAAAATTAAATGGAAATTAGAAAAAATGTGTAAATTAAATAGTATACAAACCTCGGTAGAAAGTTTCATTACTGTCTCGAGAAATGGTTCGTTTCTCTTGACAGTAATTAAATACTTTCTACCTCGGTATGACGATAAGTAATGTAAATAAATATTTTAGAACAATATTCTAGCGTTTTCAATAAATATTTAACTGTTAAAAAAATTAAAGAGTATTGTGTTAAGCTTATAACCGTTTCTTTTAAATTGTGTCTGACTTTTATTATTTCATTATGTTTATATCTAGTTTAAGAAATTTTACTTTATGAACTTTTTTCATAAAATTAGCTCTTGAAAATTTTTTAGTTGGGAAATATCCTGTATTAAACTTTTAAAGTAAATTTGATTATGTTAAGATATTTAGAAAAATATATAATTTTTAAACATTTAATAGAGCTTTTAATGTCTAACCGGACGGACTTACTTTCTGATTTCTGATGATTTAGCACTGAGGCAGATATGATAGGCCCACAATTTACCTTTTGTTTTAAAACGGTTCCGAATAACTAATGCCGTTGTCGTATTTTTGTTTGAGGATTTCTCAACAAAAATTGTACACTTCTATTATTTACTATATATTTTAATGTACAGGGTTATTCATTTTAAAGTAAACAGGGCCTTATTTTTGAACTTCCCTGTACTTTTTTAAAAACGAATATAGTTACTTCGTATTTTTTTCGTGGCATTTAATAATATAATTAGAAAAACATTTGAAACAAAAGAGTTACTACACATGCGACGTATTTTTTAGATGGAATACCCCGTACATTCCCTAGGAACTCGGTGATAAGGGGTTGCTAGGTTTATTTCCTGCGGTTCTGATGCAATTATTTAAAAACTGCATGAAACTGTAAGAATAGTTTCACCTGAAAAAGCTTGGCTGCCATAGGTCACAGGTGCTTATTTGTCAAAGTCAAGAATGTTAAAAATACGTTTATTACTTTTTGGAATAGTTTTAGAATGAGGTTTTTATCAGAAGAACGGCTTTAAATTATATTATATGCTAAAAAATGATATGATATATTTATTTCTATACCAAGCAAAAATAAAGTATCTAATAAACGTATTTTTAAAATTCTTGAATTTGACAAATAAGCACCTGTGACCTGTGGCAGCCAGCTTTTTTCAGGTAAAACTATCCTTATAGTATCATGCAGTTTTTTAACATTTGCATCAGAACCGCAAAAATAAACCCAGCAACCCCTATATCACCGAATTCCTTGTGAAAATCTCTATTCATTGAAATATAAATATACGGGGCATTCCATTTAAAAAATACATCACTCATGCTGTAACTTTTTTGTTTCAAATGTTTTTCTGATTAGATTAATAAATTCTACGGACGTGCTCTAACTCTGTTGATTTTGTTTCTAATTTTTTCTGATTAGATAATTGAATTCTATGGAAAAAATACATGAAATGGCTGTATTCGTTTTTTTTTAAAGTACGGGTAAGTTCAAAAATAAGGTTTTGTTTTCTTTAAAGTAAATCATTCAGTTTAGTGAACGCCCTTATACATAAATATATTCTTAAATAGTTATTAAATCCGTTTTAAAAATAAACTATATATTTCCAAAGTTACACTAATTACGTAACCAAGACTTTACCATGTTTTTGAAGGAGCCCTTTAAGTTTGCTTATCACAATAACGAAGTCATAAGAATTCCCTTTTATTTCTTACAAGCTTATGCAAATAAACTTTATGTACATTTACCACAATGGACAAAGAAAGGTGTTGTTTAACTGGCTTTTATATGAAAAAATCTGTTACATAAAATATAAATTCATTTTTATTTTTTATTTTAATGAAACTTTAAACATAATATTTACGGAATTATATTTAGGCTGTTCTTTACATTATATTTCATTTTAATATTTTTAATTATAAAATAAAACTATGTAGTTTATTTTATGGATTTCCACCTGTGAAAAAAGTAAACACAAGTTTACATATTTATTGATAAGGATCTTTTTTTTTGCTCTTCATTATTTTTTAGGTACAAAATTTCATGACCTTTTCATTTATAAGTACCTTTTTTAATTCACTTTTACTTTTAAGGGCCCCCAAAGGCTCATTGCCCCAGGGCCCCCACACCTGTAAATCGGGCCCTGATATATATTTTTAAAGCTATCTTTATTGTTTATAGCTGCAATACTTTTAATGTCCAATTAAGCATCTTTTAGCTTCAAAGCAAGATCAAAAACGCGCACATTTGTACCTGATGACCTTATTTTTTTCTCCTCAATTTTTTCAAGGATATTTTTATGGCACGTTATTAAATTATTATCACAGACCTTTTTATCTATAAAAGCAACATACTAAACTTACATTTTTCTACAAAAACATACACATTACCATATCACAGTACTTCCCTTCTTCTTTTTAAAGTTTACAATGGCTTAAAATCACAATAATTGACAACAGTCTAAAATCAAAGAGTATATTCTACAATTTCGTTTTTACTTTTAAATTTAGCTTATTTATTTTTTATTACTGTTAACTTAATTATTTTCATATCACAGTACTATTGAGTTATTGATTTATTGAGGAGGCAACAAGGAGTGGCTTGCAAAGTTAAAATTTAAATATTCATTTATATTGTAAAAAGCATTTTCTTTTTAAAATAATTTTCATCTCTTTTAGAAATCGATTCTGTGGTAATGCCCTAATAACTTAAGGAGTGCATTGAAAAGTTTTATGCCATAATAATATACCGTTTGGGCTTGATTGCAACCTGAGATGTTTTGGTCGTGCGGTTTTCCTGGGTTTCTTGTATTGTAAGAATGATAATTTGCATTGTAGTATCGCCGTTGAGGTTTGCCTTGACATACTTTAGGACTGCAAAAAGTACA
>JACEGR010012751.1:0-10784 GCA_014170235.1 Listronotus bonariensis | reverse complement strand
GGCAGGGCTAGTTGACCATAAGGTAAGTTGGGCAGTCAAAATATACAAAAGCTATCGACCGACGCGAAAGCATCAAATACGCATAAAGGAGATTGCGCGAGGAGAACTCATTGTGCGACCACTAGTGGTGACGCCGGCGATCGAGAAGAAGTATCCGTGCACATTGTTTCTTTTGTGATTAAAAAGTAAAATAATTGCAAGCCGGAAAAATTTTATCTGTGATAGTTAAATGTATTCCGTTCGTCAATCAGGTAAGTGTTAATCTTAAGTAAATTTATTGCAGTTTTAATATGTATAAGATTTTGGATATAATTCTAACCGGTTTCTAATAAGATTTACTTTTCCTTAAAATTTCAGGTTGGGGTTAGTTGAGCTACAGTTGCCCAACTAACCTCACAGTTTTCAGGTATAAAATGTTTTTTTATATTTTAAGATACGGACTTATAACAGTAAGACATTCTAGAGCTCTCTCAAGATTTAATAGAGGCTGGCAACCCGGACTTTGTACAAGCAGCGGACAAGCGAGCTGACCTATCTAGCTTATAAATTTTCCGCTGGAAATAGTTCGACCATACCCAAAGGACTGGTACAGAAAATTAGCCAAATCAGAACAGAAGATGAGAAGAAGCTACTAATTTTAACAGATGCAGAAGGCATTACAAGATAAAGCAAAATAAAACTGCTCAAAAACTTTAAAAAACGAGATGAATTGATAGATATTAAGTCCAATAGTTAAGCTAAAGGTACGTACACGTTGCTGTTTGATTAATGAGATTTGTTGTTTTCTTTGTCACAAGTACGAAAAATTATCAAAGGCTGTGTAAAGCAAGATTGAAAGCAGGCGCCACGTAGCACCTCGTTTTTAAAGCTCTTTGATTCTCTACTCAACGCTACTTCGTTTGAAAACTCGGCGCAGCCGTTTCCAGACGAATCGGGTCGGAAATGAAGGCGTCAGATAGTGTAAACAACGGCTGCTGGTTGTACTGCCAAAGTTTGCTAAGTCTGGAAACGGCAGGGCATCGATTACAAAACCAAGGCTAATTAAAGCGCCTTTAAACGACGTGCAACATAACCGCATATTCTGATATTAAAAAAAAATGGTACAGTTTGTTACTTTGTTTGTTTGTTTTTTTGTTTTTTCTTTGTAGCGGTTAATCCTCGGAAATACTGAACCGATTATAAAAATTATTTTACAATCAGAAAGCAACACCATTTAAAAATGCTATAGGCTATATTTTATAACGATTGAAGTTCAGAGCAAAATGTAATTAACCTTGTGAAAATAGCAAATAGCACACTGATTTCATGCATAGAAAATGCGTTATATCACACTAGTGTTGCAAAAGTACTTTACAGCACTAGTGTTGCAAAATACTTTACAACACTGGTGTGATACATATTATGATGTCATTCTAAAAACTGCTATTGGTTTTGCAAGTGACATATTTATTGTAGTGACAGTAAAAAAATCTTTTTATTTACCTTAAACGGTAGAACCCAAATTAGCGAAAATCATCTTATTTTATATTTATTAAAATTTACGAAAAATAAAAACATAAACAAAAATAGACATAACCACAAAAAACAACTTTCACTGACTGGCACAGTGTTGTCAGGTAAGTAGATCAAATTTAAAATCTCCTTCTACCTTTGAGCACGTACTTTATAGAGGCAGCCTTGCCGCTTGACCGTTCGACCTAAAGCGCCAGAAAAAAAAGCCTATAGATCAAATTCCTTCCTCTCTTTCTTCGTGTACTCAAACAACTAGTTAAATCTTTTTAATCCCTAATTAAACCTAAGGCTAATACACACTTTATGAATCCACTGTCTTTTTATCCATTCATAAATAGAATCAGACCCTTCCGACGTTGCCAAATGCTTTCCATATTTTGCATGGTAACTGACGTTTAGTTGTTGTTTTCCTTTTTAGGACTTTAGGTTATGCATTTACAATTTTCATATTTTTATATTTTTCTTAAAAATATGAGGAAAAACTGTTATTTTTACTTAATTTTACATGTGATGTTCAGTTTCATTAACTCGTTTTACCAATTTTACCCCACCCAGCACCCCTTTTTACTCCTGGTTACCGTAAGTTTATTTCTGTATTTTTTAAAAACGGAATATTTTGGATATGCACCACTTACGTTTTATTTAGAAGAGTGTCTAAAATATGCAGGAGATCCGATAGTTTTTAAAAAAAAAAAAACACCTTATAATAGCAGAAAACCGTATTAAACTATTAGCGTTATTACCTAACAAAACCCTACGAATTTTTATTAGAGTGAGGGCCTTTTTTTTTTAAATTCCAAAATGATAAAAAGTTATATATATTGCTTCTAGGTAGGTGGATTGTCGATGTAAAGAAATATTGTCAAAACAGTATAATATAGCAGTGAGGAAAAGTATATATCACACTAGTGTTGCAAAGTAAATATCACCCTAGTGTTGCAAAGTTCTCAATTGTTTTTTATTTTTTCTGAACAGACAAACTTTAATTTTTTTTTTTTTGGTGAATAATTTGTGGTCGTAGGAAAAATAGTGTATAGTACTCGTGTTCTGAAAATGACTTTCTTACACTCGTGGGTTTGTGCGCACTCGGCTAACGCCTCGTGCTACAATATTCCCACTCGTGTGAAATTAGTCGATATTTTTCGACCTGACTGGCCAACATAGACTACCCAGGACAGTCGCCACATTCAAGTGAATATACACAGATTTAGAAAGTTGGTCCTGACAGCATCCTTCGACCCGAACCAAGTGTTTTTTAATGAATTGTCCGTCCTGAAAGCAGCTAGAGATCCCGTATGGTTTTAAAGAAATTTTGGCCAGTTGATGAGAAACACCACCAAAAAAAAGGTCATAAGAACGAGAAATTACAAATTTCTCTAGTTGTTGAATGTATTATATTATGGGACAATTTATATTTGTTGAAATTTTGAAATAAATTTTATTAATTGTGTTTACTGGAAAGCCGTTATTAAAAACGCCAATAATTTAATGACTTTAAGCTCCTCTTAAAAGCTTCATCAGATAAGGGTAAGTTGAATAGCCTGTATAAAAATGATTTAAAAGCTGCATATTTATGACTATAAGGGAATTTGAATTAAATTGAATAATGTTGTCAGTTGCTGAAGGCTTTCTGTATACCTCAAACACCGTTTTTGCATTTTGCTTGCTATTTTACTACCGAAGCGTAAAGATACAGACGGAGCGTTTATTATTTGTTGTTTCTAACTTACTTCCTTTTAAAATCTAATAAACGTAGGAAATGAAACCCGTCTGCTCTTTGGAATTTCACTTCGTTTTTATTTCTCTTTAAAAGAATTTCTTGGGTTGCATAACTCAGGGTGTCTCATAATGGATTTAAGGTTTAAAGAAATAAAATGAACATTCGGTTATTGTTTAAATATAACATCGTTTAAATGGTGGCCGTCTTCTTCGTAGCATGCTCATTAGTCAACAGCGCAAGATACGGAAATCTCGCTGACACATCTCTACAGGTATGTCATGTATAGCATTGGTATGGATGGTTTTGGTACTGGATCGCTGTAGACGACACTCTTTAGGTATCCCTATAAAAAAATCTACGGAGTCAGGTCAGGGGATTGTGGATGAAACGAAATATTTTTAATAATAAAAATAACCGTGCAAGGACACAGTTCTGTAACTGCGTTGATCGATTGCTAGGGCCCGTATTCTTGAGTTTTAGGGAGTAGAAATTATGAGAGAAAGTGGTAAAAAGTGGGAGTGGCCAAGAAATTCTGTATTCTTGAAGCCAATTCTATCAAAAAGTGATAGAAATCAATTTCCCTTGGGAGCAAATGATTTCTCTTGGTATTGACTAAGAGAAAGTCGATAAATCAGTAGAAAATAGGTTTATATAACCTATAAACTTAAGCGTTTGGCGTTGAATATCGTGTGGAGATTTTTATTAATGCACATATTATCTCTATTTTTTATTTTGATTGTAAAAATGAATAATATTAATCACGTAATATATTGGAACGACAATATTAACAAAAATGTAGTGGATGCAGTGGAGGAGTGGCAGATTGGGGGAGATATTCTTGTTCAAAGAGATCCCTTCACAGTTTTAGATAAAACATTTTAAAAATGTTTAGATTATCAAAAAATTTGTCGTACGAATTGGTAAAGGTACTGACTCCTTTCATGCAACCACAACCACGATGAGCTTTGGCACTTTCAATGACTACAAATGTAAGCAGATATTTACTTACCAAGAAAAAAAAATTAAAATGAGGCTCACCCTTCCAACATAACATGATATACTTCCCTAATGTTGAGGCCCCCTCTTCTGTATTTTACGATCAAAAAAAGGTCTTTACCCTCAAAACTACGCCTCTTAACTCTAATATGTACCTTTTTATGTATGAGGACCCCCTTTTGGGTACCCCTTCTAACTGGAGGCCGTGCCCCCCTCCTCGATACGCTAGTGGTTTTTAGAGATTTTTGTCTCCATGATATAGATTTTAACGTTAATAAAAAGCTAAACACCAAAAAGTTAAATGTTTATTTACTCTACAAAATTTCGGTTTCAAACTGCCAGACAAAATATCTTTGGTTAGTTCTTCACTGTAAAAAATATCTTTTATTTTCATTGGCCCAAATTAAACATATAGCTTGGCAACGCTGCCCCATAATTTCCATTCTCCTTTCTATCAAGCCCATGTCAAGAATACTGTCATTCGCAAACGATAGAATAAAATATACAGGGTGTTTCATTAAAAAAAAACCAAAACAACTTTGTGTTATACCTAAACAAAAGTCAATGGAAAAAATGTAGGACGAATTCTACCTAAAAATCTCTGAAACTTTCACCTTAACATTTTTTCTCTACCTCCAATATCAAGCAAGTTACAAGGTACCTGACAAATTGACAAAATTTGACAAACACTCTGTATCTCCAAAAACAAATCAAGTTAGCCACGATTTACTTTTACCATTGAATTTGTTTCGAAAATTGAAATTAAGATTGCGCAATCAGATTTGTTCTATCTCTTTTAGTTTTCGATATACCCCGCAAGGTCAACGAATGGCGCCACCCTGTAAACATTATACATAATATTTTATTTAAATATTACACTGTAATGTGCACACGGTAAGGTCGTTACCTAACAAGTACATAATAAATTACTTGTCATAAACTAAAAGTTTAACACTAATTTTAAAAAACAGTTAAATGTATGGAGGATTTCCTTTTTTAAAAAGTCAGGTTCTTGCGCACAATTTTTTGTGTATTTTTTTATTATACTGCATAACATGGCTAAACCAAATATTTAATTTTAAATATTGTATAAAATTGCTCCATATACTGAATATTTTAACCAAAATGGTGAAAATTATATAATAAGGCAATGAATATTCATTGTTGCTTCTATACATGTGTGTTATGGCACTAAAAATATAAAAATATTTTATAATGTAATATAAACCTTTTCATGCATTCTAATACACATAATAAAAAATGGTTATAAGAATACAAGAAACTGCTATATAGTGGGAAAATATATCATTATTGTTTTTATCTTTAAATTTAAAATTACAAAAATGTTACCTTAGAACTAAGGGGCTTAAATTAATTAATAAATAAATCCATAAAACACTAAAAGTTTAAAATTACATTTCGTTACGTCACAACTTATCTTTAAGGTAATGTATTTGAGAATCATAGTGCTATCGCAGCACAAGCAAAATTAACCTTTTCGTTGTAAGTGTTTTTATCGCTTCCTCCTTTTATTCTATTAGTTGTTTAAATGTCGGAAAAATAGACTAAGAATTCGATTTTGTTTGGAAGAATCCAATTTCAGAAAAAACCGTAAAAAGCCAACCTAATTTGCGGCGACTAAAGCAATTTATTTTCTTTTATTTTTCAGTTGGATAAGAAATTAATTATGGTTTAGTATAAAAGTACTTAAATGCATGTGAAATATTAAATGCCGTTTTTATTTGTTGCAAAAATATTACATGGGCGTATAACTTTGTAACAAATAAAGTTATCAAGATTCAAGATATTTGCATTTAAGAGTGGTTTAGTGCGACCCAAGAGTTATTGGATTGCGTAAACACAACAAGGACGAGGTGGGTTTAAAAATGCCGCTAAAACAAAATTTTTGGTATTCAGCCGCGAACCACACCCCTTGCTTTCCTGCATATAGACCAGAAAAACATTGAAAGGGTTACCCAATTCAAGTATAGTGTATCTCAAAGTATATCGCTTTGGCTTTTGACGGCTGTACTCCAATATACCTGCCGACAGCAATAAAACTGCGGATCAGTAGGTATTAAAGGGCAGAACATTAGGGACGGACTCTAATAATACAAAGATTTATAATTTATTGTTTATTTAAGTAGGTTTAATCTTACAATTACATTAAGAAATTAAATATATGCAAAGTTTTAATAATTATAAATAAATTTATAACTATATTATCTATACGTATTTACATTTTTATGTAAATATCTAAATCTAATTCGGTTTCACTATCAGATCATCGCTGAGATTAATTACAATACGATTTATGTTGTTTTTTACAGCAATGTAAGGAGTCCTCAATTTTTATAATGTGCTGTACTGAATTTTCCAGCTCTCAACTGGTATATTAGTAGTTGATTTTTATCAAATTTTTATAACACTGGGAGCTTAAAGTAGGTTGTAACATTTACTGCTCTGATCTTTGATTTTACTTGGTTCCACAAATGTTCTATGGTAATCCTATTAGCAAAGCGACATCGTACTACTTTCGCCATCTGTTGGTCAGGGTAGGTACTAAAATTTTAGAGAGTTCGCGTTCGAAATTCCTTCACTTCGTGGGTTCCAT
Source organism: Listronotus bonariensis (assembly GCA_014170235.1). Taxonomy (NCBI): domain Eukaryota; kingdom Metazoa; phylum Arthropoda; class Insecta; order Coleoptera; family Curculionidae; genus Listronotus; species Listronotus bonariensis. The sequence continues at coordinate 3,942 of JACEGR010012751.1, read as the reverse complement.
GGCTTGCAGTATTCTTTACTACAAGCCGGTGACAGTAGACCAACCACTTTTGTGGCCCGTGGAAACAGGGCCTTATAATTACCGAGATAGCAATGCTAATGTATTGAATTTTGTAACAACCTACACATTATTTTACTAGAGACAACGTAATTTCTTGCACGTGGACAAATAAAAGTTGATTAAGTACCTTTAACTTCAGTTATTGCTTTGGCTCATAAAGCTAATAACTTTAAATTGAATATTCTAATTAAAATTTGAAATGTAATGTTTAGGAAAACAATGGAATTTCCTTTACGATTTCTCTGGAGATTAACTTACTGCGATAAATTAATTTGCAGATTTAAGGACGATTTTCTCCCAGATTTTAATTAAGACTTTAATACAGTATTTTAGTATAATTGCGAAAATAATATAAAGCAAAAACAATGTAAATATTTTCTTGATAGGTACTGGCTTATTAATTAAATAACTTTCAATGGATATACTTTGCAGCAAAAGCTATATTTACATTTAAGAGTTTTATACGAGTGTGTCATGCAGTAACAGGTGTACATTACGAGTGGAGAGAAATAGGCCAGAAAATTTTATTGTTATTTTTAATGTTTTTATGTTTTTATTTAAACCACATTTTCCCAGATTAACAAATACTCTATAAAAGCCTGTAAAAACCCAAATGAGTCATCAGCCATGTAATGCCTTTCAATCTTATTTTTATTTTATTTATTTTCAACTTTTGGTATTTAGTAAAGTAGAAACCGCAAACAGGCAGGTGAGAATAAGTCAGCCAGCACTTCTTTAAAACAATAGAATGTTGGGTCATTTTACGGTGTCTACTCTACTTTTCCTTTAATGTGACGAAATTTTAGGGGTGTGACTCCAGCTTGAAAATAAGAAAAATCTTCTATTTTGAACATGATAATGTCCGAAAACGTTACCGCTTTTGAAGCTTGCATATGTGATCAAATTCAAAAAAAAGAAGAAATATATCAGTATAAGTCGTCCGGTGAGGAGGTTATACTAGAAATATTGCCTTAAAGTAATAATGGCACGGCTTTTACCGAGGTTTTTCCCCAGTAGAAAAAAAGAATATTGGCTCGGATTCTCGGTAAGTTTTAAGCAAATCTGTTGTTCTCTTGATTTTTTTTTTAAATCGATGCCATGATTTTTCGCTCAAAAAAAATAATATATCTTCTTCATGGGCGTCAATATTAAATGACCACATGCCAAAAATGTTCTGTATTTACTACAGAAAAACCGTATATGAAATTAAAAAATAATAAGAGATTTGAATTTAATAAAGCATATTTTTTATTATTTTAGGAAGACGCACTGATTAACAATGCATTTTTTTCTTAAAAAATCATTTGACAATCTCTCCACTTAGGAGGCCTCTCTCAAAATTTTCTAGAATATCCTGAACTGGTATAAAGAGTTGTAGCGGGATAAGAGCAAATAACTGACAAAAGTATGCATCTGGCTTACGGTCTATAATGTTTCTTGTCCCGAAACCAAGCGTTCCGCTTTCTACTGAAAGCTACGTTAATTTTTCACAGGTGTAGAGCACGCAAGCATCATTTATAATTTTTATCTTTATCCATTACCTTTTGCATTTTAAAATTACCACATTTATTTTAGATCATCTTGTTAAGTGCACACGCACGCATGTTATTTATTGAAAAAGTGCAAAGTCGAGGGTGATTTTATAATTTATATTTAAGAAAAATGAATATAGAGACACACCTTTAGCATCCAATAAATTAAAAAATATTAGTAATGGGATAATTCAAATTAAAAATAATCGATTATTGAAATAATCAGTATAATCCGAATATGCAGATTTATTTTGAATTACGAAAAATAACCTGATTACTCAGATATATATATATAATATATATATATATATATATATATATTATATATATATATATATATATATATATATAAAGACAGTTAAAAGAAAACATCCTGCTTTTCTATGCACCACAACTCTCTCCCCAGACCGGTTTCGCCTCCCTTACAGAAACTAATCAGTGAGGCTGTATCGAGTCATGGTAAATAGCATACAAAATCAGCGTCTACTTATGGGACAAGTTTCGTTGTCCAGCGGTAGGATACTAAATCCTGCCGTTGATGCCCTACTGAAATCGCATTCAGTAAATACGAGCATCAATTGTAGCGGGGTGGCTATGTATTTTAAAGCACAAGGAAAAAATTCCCTACTGTCTTGTTTGTTGTATTTACTGAATGCGATTTCAGTAGGGCATCAACGGCAGGATTTAGTATCCTACCGCTGGACAACGAAACTAAAATCTAATATATTATATAAAATGCTAATGTACGTTCGTTGTGTCCACGATTTTTCGCTATCATCCGCAGCTCCAGATCGACTTCCCGTCAGGGGGTTACAAATACCCCTTGGTCTCCCATTGTGAGTAAAGGGGTTTGGTCGGGGTGGGTGGAAGTGGAGTGGTTGTGGGTGGCAAAAATGTAAAATATGTGTGAGTGGCGCCATCTGTTGTCGAGTAGTTGAACTTCATTCAGAACAACGGTTATTTGGGTCTCACTTATAAACTCCCGCGAGCGAAGCTTCCGGGAATCTAATAACTAGTATATATATATATACTTTTTAGATAATCATCTTTTCTTGGACTATAAAACTTTTTTTTTTGTAGATTTCTTGGGGTATGTAGTCCTTTTAATAAGACTATATTAAAATTTTTGCATTAATGCAATTTCTATTGACGTTTCCGCTGGCATCCCAAGCCTTTATCAAAGGAAATAAAATGGTCAAAACACAGCAAATAAATATTCTAAAATTAGGTGGTACAATACAACAAGAAATATCGCTTGCCACAAACACATATATAATATAAATATATATATATATATATATATATATATATATATATATATATATATATATATATATATATATATATATATATATATATATATATATATATATTATTATTCATTCGAAGTATATTTCGGTTATTGAATTAATTTATAAACTCATAATCCGGTTTTTTTATCTTTGTGACATCTCACGAAGGCTTATGCCTAAATAAATACCAAAGTACCGTGAGTGCCGGGTTATTGGATGTTTAACTCATTTTTTTACCCTGTTTCGTCAACGTTCTCCAAGCATCGAAACATACAGTTTTGTATTTTACAGCACCTTTTAGACAACGCGGTAGTACCACCACAGACGTTTTTTTTTTTAAATAACTACTACCTAGAATTGGCAGAATGCTACACAGAGGCTTTGCCATTACCATCTGTGAGGTGACGAGCTAATAAAAATCCGTGGAAGGAACCGAGATCTATTAGAATTTTTTTCTGGGAATTAGATATAATCTAATTTCCAGAAAAAAACTCAAGCGGGCAAAATAAAATGTTCAATAATATAATTTTCTCAACGAAATCTGGGGATTTATTTTGTAGAAAAAACTTAAATAACATGATGAAGAATGATACTTAAGGAATAGAAAAAAATCAGTTTAAATTAAATGTAATTGAGTTCTGCCAAGGGTTATTATTTAATTTTAATTTGTTTACCTTAATTTAGCTGTTATTACATGGAAAGAATATTAAATAAAGGTATATTATACATTTTTATAATAAACATACAAAATATTTATTATAAATAAAAATATTTACCTAGTAAAATCTTAATTTTTAATGTATACAAGCAAAAGGCATGCCTAGGATTATCTTACTAAAGCGGTGTTATACTCAAAAATATTTTTATAGACATAATATGTAAAACAAAAAAATAGAAATTTTTGTCAGGGTATCTATTCAAAACAAAACAGATTTATATCAATCTTCTGTGTTTTTAAATAATATACTCAGTATATTAGATTTTAAAAACAGGAAACAAAGTAAAGTTTTTTAGCGCTATTTATATCTAAAATTAATAGTTTTTAAAATATTAGGGAT
>JACEGR010012750.1:0-10787 GCA_014170235.1 Listronotus bonariensis | reverse complement strand
TAAGTAACATGTCGAATGTCGCGACCCTATATAGACCGACTTTGACTTGGACAACATAATTTTTAGGTCATAAAAATTTTCATTAGAAAATAGATTTTGCACCTCTTAAAATAACAGACGTTTTTTGACCTCCTTATGGTTATCGTTATTAAACATAACGATTACGGTAGCAGTTTAAAACAGAGATTTTGCAGCCTCTTTTAAGAAATTTATCTTGCGTCTGCGCTTTCGACACATAACCTTATTTTTGCCTGTGGTTCACCAATTTTAAAGTTAACGAAAAATCAGTATTTACTTTTATTCTTCAATAGATATAAATTCATATTTAAATATATGCAAACACTTCTGTTGATTTCGTTTTTTAAAGTAGATGCAAACAATACAGTAAAAGCAAAACACAAAAGGTAAGGTTAAGTTTGGTAGTAGAATAAAAAGCAAGTGTGCCAGATTGTAACATCTAAATTAATTACTGATTTAGAATATCCGTAAAAGTGCAAGTCGGTTTGAATTTCTTAACACTATTTGATTTTTATTACTGCTATAGATTTTTCGCTAATTAGAGCCTTTGTATAAATGATATTTTAATTAATACGGCAATAAAATTTTAACCTTATAAATAATTGATATTAAAATTTCTACAATCCGGCAACCACGCAGTTTAACAATAACGATAACGATAACGATAAGCTCTTCGGTATTCATCCGTAATTAAAGGAGTCCGGTATGGTTAATAACGATAACGGATCATGTTTGCGTTACTGCGCAGTCTCAGAATAACGTTAACCAAACGGAATTGCAAAATAAGGGGTGCAAAATGCCTCTAAATTTTAATGCAAGTTGCTTTATTAAGCTCGGCTATTAATAATACCGGCCTTATTTAAATAGTGCTAATTTAGAGTTATTTCAAATCATGTTGACAGTACCATTAACCTAGAAACGGGGGAAACAAATTTTAGATGTTTTTTTTATTGTTTTGTGTTGTAGGGTTTTGTTTTACATAATTAAAAAAATAAATTTGAAAAAGCAAGGTTTTAAGTATTTTTACTTCTAAAAACTTTTCGAGTTTGTGCTCGGCAGCCGGTTTACACGAACAGTTCCGAAGTTAAAATAAGGCACGACCGAAAACCAACATAAATAAAGCCAGACACTATCCTTATTAAGGGAGTCCTTATCCTACCATGCATCTGCGCAAGCTCAGATATCAAAATAAAGCCGGTATTATTAGTGCCTGGCCTTATTTTACTGTGCAATAATTCTCTATTATTTCTCGCTTAAAATAATATCAATATAATATGTGTAACTTTGTAATGCTTGTTTTATTGATATTGAAGTTAAGGCCGACCCTGTGTCTAAAAACTTTTAGAAATACAACACATTAAGACAAAAATCCTTTACTATAGCTTTACCCTTGTATCACTTCATAATTTTGCCAAAAGAAACATAATTCTCAAAATATGTTACTTTTAATAATGTAACTTTTGATGTGGAAAAGCAAAAAACCATTTCCAAAACTTTGACAAAGTTTTCCGCAGTAACCTCGAATTTCGACCAGAGTTTCCTGCAAGCGAGTGCCCTCAAACCAGCGGCGCTTGACCAACTCGATGTTCAGTTGTAAACAGGAAAATAGGGAATAGATAAATTTGTTAAACTTGCAAAGTTATATTAACGGAGGAGAAGATAAATGGCGTCCACTTTAAGGTTTTATAGACTGAAAAATGATTTACAAGTTGTGTGTTTTGAATTTTCCTAAAAAGACGATTTACAAGTTTTTTTCTGTGTGTATGTGACGCGATTACTCTGGTGTATTTGGACGATTTAAAAAATATATTTTTTTATTTGAGAGTGCACTTCCGCGGTGGTCCCATATAAAAATAAGGTCAGAAACGCGAAAGAGAAAGGTACTAAACCTATTTTTTTCTCTGCCATACATGTGAATTTATTTGCGGCCAATGAAAGAGAGAGAGGTCCGAGAGAGAGATGGAGCTAATTACGGCAAGAAAACCCGGCAAGTAATGGAATTTAAATGGGAATATGGGGTTTAAAGTATATTTTCAGAACATTCTCTTCAATTTATAAGTAAATAAGTAAATTAGACTTTTTCGACTTTTTATAAATAGATTAATACATTTTTAGTACACTATATTCATATTTTTTAACTATATAATTCTTGTAAAGTTATTTTTGTTACTATTCTTGGGTGTTTTTTATTAGATACCGCTTACTTAATCTTTAATTTAAATATATTTTTTTATATATTAAAAAACATTTGTTTATCATTTGTCTTATGTAGTTTTTATGATTTAATTTAATATTTTGTGTTAAAGTAGCTATAAAAATAATGAATTTAACAAGTTTTTTTAGTATATGTTTTTATTGAACTAACACCAGTATATAATAAATAATAAATTGTATCTACTTAAACATGACAATGAAAATATTATCGAAACAATGTGCCTTTTTGTGGTGCCTTTTTCCACCTTGCAGTGCAATTTATAGCTGCACATGTTTAAACCATATTGAACAACAACTATAATCAAAAATTTTGATCACAATTAACTTTAGAACACAAGAAATCACTTTTAAATTCAAGTGCTTTCTAACGGTAAACAAATATAAATGCACATTTTTGCCGTAATTAGCTCCATCTCTCTCGCACTGCTCTGGCGTCAATAAGCGATCGCGAGGGACGGTCCATTATGTTATGTCATTGATTCTACCAATCTACAAGCGGTTATCTGCAGCCCCGGGTGTATCGATTTATTGCAGCCCCTGTGTATAGATTTATAAGCTTTTGATAGACAATATAAGGAACTAAATACCGCTAAAGAGGTACTAGTAGTGTTTTTTAGTGAATATTTATCGATTTAATTTCAATAATAAGAAACTAAAAAGCTAAAAATAAGTCATATGTGCTCAATTCCTTAATGGTGATAACTAAATAAACAAAATATTTTATACTTTTATGCAATATGCTATTACCCGATTTCTTTTTTAAATTTTTTTGGTATTATTTTTAAATTTTTAGTGAGTTTTACTAATTTTTTTGAAGTCGGTTTAATTTAAAAAAGAAAAAAGATTATTAATTATAATATTTCATTTCTTTGAAATTCAAATTAGGAGACACAATATTGCAACACGGCCAATCAGCTAGATCAAAAATGGCCAAATTATTTTGATAAGGGAGATAACAACGTTGCCAAGTCGCCTTATTTTAAAAGCCAATTCATGGCAGTTATACAGGATGTCCTACGACGAATTACGGCGATCGTCTCTTGAAAAGTAAGCTTTGAAAAATTAAGAATTTGGAAACATTGAAAGAACAGTTGAAGACATAGGACAAAACAAAATATAAAGAGTTTTTATGCATCCAGAAGGGATTTTTCCATCGAGTAGACTGGTCGTTTAATTAGATTTTTATCTTTATTAGGTCAAAGCTTTTACGCAAGCTGTCAAGATCACTGTTAGAAGTTGGAAGTTTTTTTACCTAACCGCATGGAAAGATCTTTTAGTTTATAGACACACGGTTAGCGCAGCGCTGCTTTACGCTAAACGTATTTTTTAAATATGTTTATTTTAGAGAATATAGAGAAAAAATAAATAGAATAAAAATAATAAATTATACAGAAAAACATAAACGCGCTTAAAGATTCATTTTATTACAAAACTACTATTCCTATAGTTTATTACTATAAAATTATTTAAACGATTTAGATGACAGTTCAGATAGCAATAGAGCTTCTCTGTGTTAATTAACTATTTCTTTTGTTAATTAATGTTATGAAAATAAATATCGGTGGCACAAGTTAATGTAAATATTTAAAAATAAGTTTTAAATCATATATTAGTATTAAAAGGCTTATTGTATAAACATGATAAGCCACAATCACAAAATACGGAGTTATTAAAATCCTAAGTTTAAAATAAATTGTGTTAAATCAACTTTCATTAAAAAAAAACTTGAATACCATTTAATAACTTAATAAACTCTAAGGATAATACTTAAAGCTTTTTATTGTCGCTTATTGTGTTTTTACAATAAGCTCTTCAATTTATAAGTAAATAACTTGCGGTCAGTGCTGGAAAACCGAAAAAAAAATAGAAATATAGAAAGAAAGCTGTTTAAAGTAAGTAAAATCTAACATTTGTATTTCTTCAAAATGAATCCTAATAGGTACATACATCATTTATCTAAAATAAATCATGTGTATATTATACACCAACTAATTATGAGCAGGAAGGAGGAACCTTGTTATCACTACATATTAAATTATAATAGTAAAAATAAGTGTATCACAACCGTCGCAGTTATGTTATTGATATTCAAGTAATCAAACCATATTCGGATTATAATGTGACGTATAAGTTCACACACTACGTCACTTGGGGCAAATGTACCATATGGAACTATCTTCTTGGGACAATGTGACCGGTGGACCATCAAAACTAACTTTGCATTTTTTTTTAAAACCGACTTAACTTATTTGACTAACTAAATTAGGTACGGGCATACCCCTCAAGGTAGCCCGTACGGGGCTTAACTCAAACTTTAACTTTGTACTTGACTTCACTAACTCCCTTTTCTGTGATAAACAATCTCCCTGTCTTAAAATTTTGTTCTCTTTAAATATTAAATTTTTCAGTGTTTGTTTTGCGTTTCTAGGCGACTCAGCTTGTTTAATGTTTGTTTTATTATTAGAAGAGTAACCTAGAAAATTGTTTGATTTATACTTTTTAAACCTTGACACCTCACGTATTGTTTTATATACCAAATTTCCCAATGTTAAGTAACCCAATTAAAATTTAAATTTCCCAAAAATGTATACTTTTTTATACTAGGTGTTCACAATAAGAAAGGCTTAGGGTGGTCGTTATTTTTTTAGGCGTAAAAAATAAGGTTTTTATTTTCTTCTCAAGCAACCGACATTTATAATGCAAAACAGTTGTAAACAAATAAATGCGGTTTTTTTACTAAACTATTATCTGCCATAATACTTTCTTTGCTAGTATTATTGACAATACTACTTTTTCTCGTTTTTTTTTATAATTTTATAGCACACATTGCATTTTCTTAAATCACTAGCATGTTAGTCCTCCCCATCATTTAGATGTTTTCGTGCAAACAATAGGTCTTTGTACGCATTTTTCTGATTGAAAAACGGGCCCTTTAAGACATTTTGTGGATAAATGTCATGTTCAGATGGTTTGCTTTTATACTTATCCTGATTTACTTTAGAGTCGTAGGTCTTAAAGAACCACTGTGGTAGAAAAAACCCGACAGTTTATTTAAAATAATTATTTTTTTGTGGTGTTTTTGTATAAATAACTTAAAATGAAACTGAATATTAAAATAAACTTAAAAACAAGGGACATACCTAGTAGACCGTGGATGCTGATATTCTGCAAATAACAAAATAGAAATGAAAATAAAAATTTTAAAAATATTTGTTTAAATACATGTACATTGTACATACGTTTTAGCGGAAAAAATTTTTAAGAACATCTTTTCCGGCATCCAGCACCAACACTTTTTATTTTGAGAACTTGTGATAGTAAACCGCTGAGTCAATTATATTTATTTTTAATACAAAACCAAATTATTTTTATTTTTAATACAAAACCAAATTATTTTTTTTAATTTTTATCCTAGGGGGCAATTTGCCCTTTCGGTGTACAGGGTGGGCAAAATTGGGCGTTTTTATTGGCTATCGTAGTTATTACTGGAGTTATTAAAAACCGATGTAGGTGTTATGGGCTCGACTTTGAAAAAACTTAAAATGGCGTAGTCAGAATTAAAAAAATATATTTATTTAAGAGATACGAGGGGAAATTAAAAAATTGTCAATTAATAAAATAAAACAAAAGATATACTTTGTTCATAGTCACTTTAATTGAATATTTAGCCGTGACAGCTGTTTCGTAGTACAACTACATTTTCAAACGTACTGACAAACTAAAATTATGTTACTTATATATAAACAGTAATACCTAATAAAAAACATATTTTTAAAAAGGTTTTAAAATCAATATGGTACAGTTGTGAAATTTAAAGATTTTATTGCTATATTTTATAAAAGTTTTACAAGGGGTAGATTTCCTAGGTCAATCTGTGTGTTAAGCAGATGTACATTCTGTTTTTATGTTTATAGATTTCAATATTTTCTAATGTATCTAGTTTTCGCCCTTTTTGTTCTACATGTAATATTTTTAGGGTATTGATTTCTGGAAATTTGTGTCCGGTTTCCAGAAAATGGTTTGCGAAATTTGATGTTGTTTTTCCTAACCTATAACATAAGTTATGTTCTTTAAACCTAGTTTCGAAATTTCTTCCCGTTTGTCCAATGTAACAGCTATTACACTCTTCAAAAGTAAGCTAATAAACTCCTGATTTTTTAAATTTATTTTGTTTATCTTTCACATTAAATATCATGCTTGATAATCGATTTGATGGTTTATGTGCTATTTTCTGGTTTTGTTTAGACAGGGTGTTCGAAATTTTTGTGATATTTCACCAAAATAAGTTAGGGTTTTAAATGGTTGGTTTTGTTTTTCAGGTATTTTTGGGTAAATTTGGTTGAGGGTGAGTTGTTTACGTTTCTTATTAATTATAGAGTTTATTAAGGGTGGAGGATAACCATTGTTTTGAGCGATGTTTTTATAGTGTTTAATTCTTTTTCTAAATTTTCTTTGGAAAGTGGAATGGAAAATGCGCGATGTATCATTGATCTGTATGCTGACATTTTGTGGGTAATTGGATGTAAAGAATCATTAGGTATTGTAATATCAGTAAAAGTTGGTTTTCTATAGATATCAAAATTTATGGTTCCGTAGTTAGTTTTTGTTATTTTAAGATCTAAAAAGTTAATGGAGTTTTGTTGTTCTATTTCCAAAGTAAATTTAATCTTAGGGTGTATAGAGTTAATATAATTAAGAATATTTTTTAGCTCTATCTCGTTTCCTGAAAAGCCGACAAGTATGTCATCCACATATCGGTACCAAAATATAACATTATCTGAATGTTTGGAGTTTATAAATGATTCTTCTAGTTTTGACATAAATATCTCCGCCATTAAAGGGCTTAAAGGGGAACCCATAGCTAGTCCGTCTGTTTGTTTATAAAAGTTTCCATTATATTTAAAATAATTTTTGTCCATACATAATTTCAAAAGTTTTAAAATGTCCTCTTTAAGAGATGGGTTCATGTTTTTATTGTTTAGTTTTTCTGTTATAATTTTGATACAACGTCTTTTGGTATATTTGAGAACATGTTAGTAACATCAAAGGATGCTAAAATTAAACATGATAATAAAAATTAAACATGATAAAAAATGAAAATAAAACATGACATTAATGTGAAAGATGTAACAAAATAAATTTAAAAAATCAGGAGTTTATAAGCTTACTTGTGAAGAGTGTAATAGCTGTTACATTGGACAAACGGGAAGAAATTTCGAAACTAGGTTTAAAGAACATAACTCATGTTATAGGTTAGGGAAAACAACATCAAATTTCGCAAACCATTTTCTGGAAACCGGACACAAATTTCCAGAAATCAATACCCTAAAAATATTACATGTAGAACAAAAAGGGCGAAAACTAGATACATTAGAAAATATTGAAATCTATAAACATAAAAACAGAATGTACATCTGCTTAACACACAGATTGACCTAGGAAATCTACCCTTGTAAAACTTTTATAAAATATAGCAATAAAATCTTTAAATTTCACAACTGTACCATATTGATTTTAAAACCTTTTTAAAAATATGTTTTTTATTAGGTATTACTGTTTATATATAAGTAACATAATTTTAGTTTGTCAGTACGTTTGAAAATGTAGTTGTACTACGAAACAGCTGTCACGGCTAAATATTCAATTAAAGTGACTATGAACAAAGTATATCTTTTGTTTTATTTTATTAATTGACAATTTTTTAATTTCCCCTCGTATCTCTTAAATAAATATATTTTTTTAATTCTGACTACGCCATTTTAAGTTTTTTCAAAGTCGAGCCCATAACACCTACATCGGTTTTTAATAACTCCAGTAATAACTACGATAGCCAATAAAAACGCCCAATTTTGCCCACCCTGTACACCGAAAGGGCAAATTGCCCCCTAGGATAAAAATTAAAAAAAAATAATTTGGTTTTGTATTAAAAATAAAAATAATTTGGTTTTGTATTAAAAATAAATATAATTGACTCAGCGGTTTACTATCACAAGTTCTCAAAATAAAAAGTGTTGGTGCTGGATGCCGGAAAAGATGTTCTTAAAAATTTTTTCCACTAAAACGTATGTACAATGTACATGTATTTAAACAAATATTTTTAAAATTTTTATTTTCATTTCTATTTTGTTATTTGCAGAATATCAGCATCCACGGTCTACTAGGTATGTCCCTTGTTTTTAAGTTTATTTTAATATTCAGTTTCATTTTAAGTTATTTATACAAAAACACCACAAAAAAATAATTATTTTAAATAAACTGTCGGGTTTTTCTACCACAGTGGTTCTTTAAGACCTACGACTCTAAAGTAAATCAGGATAAGTATAAAAGCAAACCATCTGAACATGACATTTATCCACAAAATGTCTTAAAGGGCCCGTTTTTCAATCAGAAAAATGCGTACAAAGACCTATTGTTTGCACGAAAACATCTAAATGATGGGGAGGACTAACATGCTAGTGATTTAAGAAAATGCAATGTGTGCTATAAAATTATAAAAAAAAACGAGAAAAAGTAGTATTGTCAATAATACTAGCAAAGAAAGTATTATGGCAGATAATAGTTTAGTAAAAAACCGCATTTATTTGTTTACAACTGTTTTGCATTATAAATGTCGGTTGCTTGAGAAGAAAATAAAAACCTTATTTTTACGCCTAAAAAAATAACGACCCCATTAGTTAAGACCCAGCAACAAATTAGGAGACTTAATCTTATAACTTGTTTCTGCTTTAAAAATTGTTTATTTACCTGTAAAGACCCAGCAACAAATTATAAACTCAATCCAAAAAATTTGTTTCTGCCTAGAAAATCGCTTATCTACCCATGAAGATCCAGCAACAAATTAAAAACCTAATCTTAGAATTTGTTTCTGCCTGGAAAATTGTTTCATTTATTTGTAAGAGACCCAGCACAAAATTAAAACCCAATCTTAGAATTTGTTTCTGCCTAGAAAATCGCTTATCTACCCATGAAAAGCCAGCAACAAATAAAAACCTAATTTTAGATTTTGTTTCTGCCTAGAAAATTGTTTACACTATTTTGTTAAGACCGAGCAACAAATTAAAAACCCATCTTAGAATTTGTTTCTGCCTAGAAAATTGTTTACCTATTTGTAAAGACCCAGCAACAAATTAAAAACCCAAACTTAGAATTTGCTTCTGCCTAGAAAATTATTTATCTATCTGTAAAGACCCAGCAACAAATTAAAACCCCAATCTTAAAATTTGTTTCTTCCTAGAAAATTGTTTATCTATTTGTAAAGACCCAGCCCCAAAGTAAAAACCCAATCTTAGAATTTGTTTCACACATTTTAATGTTGGATTTTTGTCATACTTCATTGCATTGTAGATTTTTTAGATGAAGATCAACTTTGTGATTGCGATATTGGTTTTTGTTTATTATTGTTCAAGCTAAAACAAGTAGGTGTTTTTCTTTAAAAAACACCTACTAAGTTTTTTCAATAGTTGTTAACGTGCCCTACCACCTAAGACCATTTAGCTAAGGTAATACCATCTTTAAAGAACACACCTAAGAACAATTGGCTTGCAGTTTGGCAACATCGTGTTTTGTGGTAAATAATATCAGTAAACAGGTAAACAAACATGTAGTACTACAATACATTAATGCATGTGTCCAAAGCAGACTGGCATATGGAATAACTGCTTGGGGCTCTTCATCAGGGGTAAATAGATTGTTGGTTCTACAAAAGCGTATGCTTAGATCATTGGAAGGAGTTAATTTCCTGGAGCATGCTACTCCTCTGTTTAAGAAATATAGAGTAATGACTGTATATTCACTATATTTCTATAAAATTCTGATTTTTTATAAAAGATATCAACATTATTTTCCATCAAATTCGCGTTTTAATGTTGGAATGCAAACAAGGTACCCCTGACAATCTCAGTGTTATAAAACATAACACTGCATTATTTGAAAAAAGTTCTTTGTTTGTGACAGTTAAGGCATTCAACAGGCTACCAGAGAAAATAAAATATATAAACAACTTTAACCAATTTAAGTACGTTATTAAGGATGTTTTAATAAAAATCCTTTGTACTGCCATTCGGATTATTTCAAACTAGAATTTTAATTAACCTTTTATTTTCTTTGTTTCTCTGGTGTCTTGATATTGTCTGTTTGTTTTCCATAAAGTGTATTTACTGTATGTCTTTTATAAAGTTTATTAACCTGTACTCTATATGTTCTTTTCAGTTTATGTAGTTTTATATAAGTTTTTAAATTATTTATTGTTAGGTTAAGTTTAAAATGACGCATGCTTTGTTCCTTTAAGGAACCTATGTATTAAAGGATTAGAATAAATAAATAAATAAATAAATAAATAAAGATTTAATGGGATCGCCCTGTAAAACATTTTGTCATTTATCTTAAAATGAACTAATGTGTCAGTCACAGCATACTGTTTTATTGATTTTTAATCATAGACAACGGCTTCGCTTTTAGTCAAAGGCCATTTTTTTTGTTGCTATGCTGGTGTGGTTTAATTTGAAAAAATACATACCCATAAATTTTATCATGAGTGTTTATCCCACTTTATTTTT
>JACEGR010012749.1:0-10788 GCA_014170235.1 Listronotus bonariensis | reverse complement strand
GTTGATCCTATTTAGTTGAAAAGTATTATAGTCTATAAGTTAATATTACCTACTTATACTAAGAAAAGCGTAGTAGGATTTCAGTTTCCATAGGCCACTGTGCTTGGTCCATTTTATTCGATATCTACATACTTGTTTTTTTAAGTATGAGGAAGCAGATAAGATTGTAGGTTTTAATTAACAATGAAAATTTAAGATTCTACATTACAGGATACTTATTTTGAAATAAAATACTTTTGTAAAAGAAGCTCAATAATGCTCGTTATTGCAGAAAAAATCCAAATCCTAAACATCTTTTTTCCACAAATTTTTAATATTGACAAAAATAAGTGTACTTTCCTCATAATATAAATTTATATTTTTTAAGATATTTCATATACCTACCACTGAAAACAATTAATATCGAATTAATAATAAGTTTGCCTTATGGTACGAACTTAAGTAGACACACTCTATATCTTGGTTTGTACCTTACTGGGTCAGTTATTAAGTTTTTTAAGTGTTTAGGCTTTAGGTCTTTTTATTTTTTCGCTTTAGTATAATTTTTATCACTATTAATACTTTTTAAACTGATCATTTGTCTGACTTTTACAGTTCAAACAAATTTTTTAAATAGAGAGTGACGCACACAGAAATCCTCTATTGGTTCATTGTGCTTTTACCTTCAGCAAGATATTCATTAAATATATTTTACGGATGTATATAAAATATTAATGTATATAATGTTTTGTTACATAAATAAATCCTAGATAGTGTTGATTTGTTTTTATTCAAAAAAAACAACGTAAATAATTTAAAACATAATTTATTTAAAAAACCCATAAATTTCCACAAATTTTGTTTCAATAATTTATATCTATAACACAGGTCACACGTAAAATCAAACCGAATAAAACACAAAACAAATATACAGCCACAACAATCACAAAACATCAGCCCTATTGAACATATGTGAAAGTCAAGAGTTTTGACATTTATAACAGCCAATAGCAAGCCGGAAAAACAACCTCCCATGCGCATGACGAGTAATCCCGCTGTGTTAAGTTAACCATCAAACCGGTGAAAGTTCGCAAGATATTTGGCTGATAGTATTGATTCAGACTTAAAAATGTTACGTAAAAAGTGCGTACTGAAACAAAAAATTATAAATAATAATAATATTTATTTCCAAAAATATTTCTTACAATAATAAATAAGTTTTAAAATACAAGCACTATTTTACAATATTTTATACATAGTACAAAAACACCTAGATATTTAAATATATCAGTATGTGTTTTTGGAATTTTTATCACAGGTATTTTTCTTCTATCTACTATATATTTCTATTTATTTTCTTTTTATCACACCTGCTCGAGGCAAAGAAGATCAACATTAATTTAAACTACTCTATCTATATAAAATAAATATAAAAAAATATAAATATATTCCTTAACAAAGCTACGAAACCACCGGAGTGGTACAAGTACAATTAAAGCTTCTAACAGAGTATCACATAAAGTATATCTAAAACAATTTTCTGTATATTCTATCATAGTTATTATAAACATATTCTACACATTTAATGTTATAAGTCTTATCTCTAAATATTTGTCGAATGCTGGCAGGGACTAGATTATACAGTTTGGGACCCAGGTACAATATTGATTTCAGGCTCAGTGTTTTAGTATTACAGGGCAATATTAAATTATCCTGCAATCTACCTCTTGTTGCATATTGATGATTAATGTATTCTTTATTATCTAACCTTCTCATGAACTTGCAAACTGTTACAATAAAAAGACATCTCACATTTAAAATTTTTTTAGAGTATAAAAGAGATGTATGATATGTTCTAGACTTTTTATATATGATTTTTAAAATATAATTCTGAGCAATGTTTAATGGTCTTAGAGTCGTTTCATATAACCCGCCCCATATCAGTATTCCATACCTAATAATAGATTCTACAAGGGCTTTATAAATAGTTAAAACCAAATTCTGACTTAAAATTTCCCTCAGGATATAAAACTTATGAATCAGACCCTTCAAACCCTTAACCACTTTATCAATGTGTTTATTCCACTTTAAATGTTGGTCCACTATAATTCCTAAATATTTAGCTTCTGAAACTTCATAAATCATGTTAGAGTCATCTAATTTTAAATTTTGAAAAGGTGGCCTATTTTTTATTGTTGGAGTGAACGCTATATAATTGGTTTTTTAACATTTAATGAAAGTTTAGAAGAATCCAACCAATTTTTAATTAATCTCAGACCCATTTCTGCCCTTTGTTTAACCAACTCCCATGTATCCCCACTACATATCAAAACCGTGTCATCTGCGTAAGATAGAATAGTTCCCTCTATATTTACCTCCACCAAAAGAGAATTTATATAGATTAAAAACAATATAGGGCCCAATACAGTGCCTTGCGGAATGCCCATCTTTATGATTCTGGGTCCACTCATAGTTCCATTCAGCCTAAGGGCTTGTTCTCTGTGATCTAAATATGATTTAAAAGGTCCAACACGGGGCCACGCACACCATAACCAGAAAGAACTTCCAACATTGATGTATGAGGCACCGTGTCAAAGGCCTTAGCCAGGTCAAGAAAAACCGCCATTGCCCTCTCATTAGCGTCCATGCACCTCGTAACCTCAACTACCATTTTATATATTGCATCATCTGCGCAAGCTCCAGTTGTAAATGCAAATTGATTTTTTGATAATATATTACTCAGACTTAAAAATTCAATAAGACGGTCTTTCAATAGCATTCTCCAGTATTTTACTAAAATTATTGATTAAACTTATGGGTCTATAGTTATTTATATTTGCTTTGTCTCCTGATTTCAATATCGGGACAACAACAGATGTTTTAAAATATTTTGGTATTTTGCATGTTTTGAAAATAAGATTTATTATATGGACTAATGGTTTTAACAGATACTGGTGAAAACTCTTTATTAATTTGGCAGAAATTCCATCCATACCCGGAGCAGAATTGTTTTTTAAAGAAGAGATATATTTTGTAATTTCATTTTCATTAGTGGGCCTGAGGTACATGGAACATTTGTTATTATATGACATTTTAAAAGGCTGATCCACAGGCTTAATTCTTCGTGCCATACTTTCACCCACCTCTATAAAAAATTATTGCAATAATCAGCCATAGCCCTATTATTTTCAAATGATTCTCCCTCATGTAAAATTTGGATATTATTATTTGCCCCACTAGCCCCCTCACCCGTGGCATCCTTGACAACCTGATAAATTTTCTTAATGTTATTTTTATTAACCTCAATTTTATTTTTATAGTAGTTAATTTTTGTTTTGCTGATAATTTTCTTTAAGGTATTTCTGTAATTTTTATATTCTTGGTCACGTATCGTGCTATATTGTGCTGTTAGTTGTTTCTTTAGTTTGTCTCTATATTTAATGGAGTTAATAATACCCGTGGTTATCCAAGGTTTTATTTTCTTTACTTGTTTAATGTTTTTAACCACTTTAGACGAATCAATATACTTCTGGAGAATGTCAACAAATTTATTTGTTGCCATATCTGGCTCATTTGCTGCAAGCACACTGTGCCAACTTTCATGCTTCATCAGGTTCTCAAGTCTGCCAAAATCAATATTAAATCTGCTCTCTAGAGATTCTGTTGCGCTATCGCCATTTTTTGTATCCCTACATGTAATGTTTAAAAAATTGGATAATGGTCAGTTATTGGGGAAAGAAAAGTGAATGAGTCATACTTTAGTTCTGATTGTTTTATTTTTTTCCTTAAAAAATATGATCAAGACAACTACCCCCACCCCCATTGTTAACTTCTCTAGTTGTTTTATTGTTATAAGAACAAAATCCATGTCCATTCAATAATGAAATATATTCCAGTGTTTTAATCGAGTCATTTTGTAAGTCAATATTTATGTCACCAATGAAAATCTCAGTATGGGCTTTAAGATTATGTACAAAATATTCATCCAAATCTAAAATAAACTCATCCACATTTGTAGATGGTGGCCGATATAATGCATGAACGCAGTAAGAATTGTTTTTCAACTTGAAAGACACTTTAGAAATTGTAACTTTTGAATTTACCAGTTTTATATCATGTACATTAAAATTCAACTCAGACCTAATAAACAAAAACACGCCATCACATTTATTATAGTTAGCCCTATTATAATGACTAGTATAGCCAGGTATACAAAACTGGCGACTACTATCAATCTGCCAGCATTCACTTAGAACTATGATATCACAATTTTTAAGATTATAGGATTCTAAAAATGTAAGAAGGTCATCAAAATTTTGTCTTATGCTTCTAATATTAACATGTAAAATTCCTACCAATTTATTTAGTTCATTTATATTACTTTTGTAATTTTCGGTATCTATCAATTTGGCCTCAATGTTATTAAGGACGATATCATCGATAATATTATCCTCCATAGTTAAGTCCATAGTATATCCTTACCTATACCGGGTCAGTGGGGGATGTTGCTTCGTAGTTTATCCTCTCTCTAGCCAAGCGACATTTTTTAGCATAAACTGGACACTCTGACTCACTTTCACTGTCATGGTTGAACTCATGTGTCGCATTATATTTTTGGTTGATATGAAAGCAGTTAACACACTTTTTTTCCTTGCTTTTACATTGCGCTCTCCCATGTGGGCCCATGCACGAGGTACAACTTTTTTCATTCTCACAATCTGTTGACTTATGTCCAAAGATACCACAGTTATAGCACCTGAGAATCCTCAAATCCTCAGCAGCAAAACATGTGCTCCATCCTAAATCGAGTCTTGTATTCAGGAGCTTTCTGTAGGTTTCCCCAGAAGTTTCTATGTGTATATTCCATTTTTTGCTTCTTTTCGATTGCCACGTGTGAGTAATTTTCATTTTATCATTATCATCAATTCTGTCTTTGTTTAACACCTTCAGATCTCTTAATAGTTCCATTGAATCCCTATATTCTTTGTGCAGTCCAGTGATTTTTAGTCGAGGACTGTATTGTATAAATAAATCCATACTTTTAACCAAGCACGTCCTTTTTACCAACGTTAAGCAAGAATAAAATAAAACTTTGACGAGCTCTTTTGGTCGCTGAACACAATCACCAGTCGCAGATGTGTGCCATTTATTAATTGGTGGGGGTAAATCAACTGTTTCTAGGAGCGCCTGCCTTCTGCAGGCGGATTCTTAACCGCTGTCTCCAATGATCTAAAAATTAAAAGGATTGCTAAGAGAAAATGATCCCCATATATTTTCAATAGACCTGCGCAAGAATTATTTACCCCACACTGGGAGAATTGCTGTACACCAGAGTTTCTTTATGAGAAGGGGTTTAGACATAAGCGAGACCGGGGATAGCTTGGGTCAGGGACGTGAGGGTGTGAGAATTACGATTTCGGTTGGCAGTTCTGTTTCAAGTTGTCAGTATTATCAGCTGATGACAGAGTCGTGCGTTGTCGAAGCTTTTATTGTTTGGTAAAAGGCTCTGCTATTTTCGTTTCGGTTGTTTATTTTCGAGTTGTAAATGTTTGTTGTTAGTTTATAGAGATTTCATATTTTATTGGTTCTAACTGTTTTTATTTTAGTAATTTTTTATAGTGTTTAGTCTTTAGTGTTGTACATTATGAAGAAGTGTAGTGTCGAGGGTTCTAGTTTTGTTTATATATTTTTTTAGTTGATGGTTATTAATTAAAATACGCCTGGCGATACTTTCCACCTTTGTATGTGATTATTTCTGTACAATAAGGATTATTTTATTATTAATATTATACATGAGTATTTTTAAAGAAAATAAAGCAGAGTTAATAAATCAGTTTTGTGTATTAGTCATTATAGATACAAAAAATATAAATACTGTTAAGTTTTTCAAATATGCTTCAAATTAAAAGTTATTTAGTTATGGGTACTTTAAAAATATTATATAACAATATAACTATTGAAATTAAATTTAATATTTTGTTTTTTTTTCAAAGAAAGGTACCTAATTAAATCTTAAACAGTTTTCAGGTATTATACCCTATATGTCCTTAAAATTTTAACAAAACTAAATATAGCTGCCGTCCTTAGTTAAAACGTCCTAACTATATTTTTAAAAATGTTGGCCTATATGGTAAACAAGTTATTCTATGCATTATTTACCTATTCTCCCAAGTTACGACGTCCTAACTTCATTGACGCAACACACACAATAAAGTTAGGACGTTGTTAACTTGGGAGAATAGATAAATAATGCATAGAATAACTGATAATATATATGCATATACGTAGTAGTAGTGTAGGCCAACATTTTAAAAAATGTAGTTAGGGACGTTTTAAAGCCTACTGTCCATGAGAGCGGTTTTCCGGTCGCGGATAATAATTCAGCGTTGTGATTGGCGGGAAAAGCATTTTAAATTTTCACTAACCAATCACAACGCTGAATTATTATCCGCGAGCGGAAAACCGCTTTCATGAACATCCGGCTTAACTAAGGACAGCAGTGTAATTTGGAACCATGTACCAACTGTTGTAAAGAATATAATTTCTGAGAAATTACAAATAAAAAGGTTTCCTCTATGTAATAAACAAGCAATATTAGTTACGCATGTTTACATGTCCGTATTTAGTTAGATTGTCTCTTCGTCACATTGCATATGTGTTATATGTTATTTAGCTCAACTGGTAGGTATATAACAAATAAGGAACCAGTTATTTATGTACATACCTATACAAAGTTTTTATAATGGTTTTTGAATAAATGAAATAATTATTTAATTACATTTATAGTTTAATTATAACTTATGCATATTGATATAATCTAATAAACTTTTTTTATAACGTACAGTTCTTTTTGTTTCCTCTTTAATTCTACGCCACTGATCTGCCTAAAATCAAACATGGCCGAAAATGGCCCGACTTGACGTCACAGCCAGGCTAGCCAATCTGACGAATGTCGTGACCTTATCTCATCTATCGACTTTGCTGTACACCTTTGCATATGCGCAGTTGTTATAAAGGTTAGCATTTTTTATTTAAAACCCAATATAGTGTTGGCAACATTGACAAAATTAGCAGTATTTTAATAAATGTAGTGGTTGCAACACTGAAAACGTTTACCTATGCGGTGACAGGGTCACACTCATCCTAATTTAATTGGTGGTGTTTTTAAACTTTTATTTAATTTAAGTTTTGCATAACCAAAATTAAATAATGAGTAAGTAGCAAATTTCCTGTTTTAAATAATACTCTTTATTGCCATGCAGTCAATTTTTAGAAATCAATAAATCCATTATTTTTTAAAATAGTCATGGTTTAGGTTAATTTTTTTTTAGCGGGAAAAATTGTATTTAAGGATTATAGAAAAATATATATGGGGTTCCATTTAAAATAACAAACTTGCCCTATATACGAAAATTGACCGTTTTCGTAAGAAATAAATGTCACAACCAAATGGCAAGGATATAAAAGAAACTTAAAAAAATCTAAGGCTTTTCGCGAAAACCGCATTTTGATAATTTTATTTCTTTTAAAATTATTCGCGGTGAAAATGGGTTAAAATATAGTCGGACACCCTGTATTAGCATTGGACTGATGCATTTGTAATTACACAAAATAAAATATGGCAGTTTAATTAAAATAATTTGACATATTTTCAAGTTATAACACGTAGCCATAAGCAATTTCGTCGGCAATATCACGATGTGGCGTATCTCAAAAAGTAGGAAAATTGAGTAGAGCTGATGTAATTGCTTAAAAAAGTTGCTTCTTAATATTACAAATTGGCATATGTTAGATTTTGATATCTTTAAAAGTTATAGAAATATAATACTAAGCCTATTTCATTTTACTAAAAAAGAGTAGTACAAAAAATACCTAAAAAGCACCCTCGTGAAATTTAAACATAAAGATACGCCGCTTTGTGATATTGAGGACGATTTATACCATATAATATCTTGTAGATTGCTTATTGCTCGTATGTTAAAAAGGAACATAGGTATCTTTCTGTGGATTGTTTTGAATAAAATTAAATAGTCCAAGCGATTCCATTGCGCTTTAAGCCTAGTTTAAGATTATTACATTATCAAGTTTATTTCAAGTTGGCATTTGTAGGCAAATTAAATCAATAATTACTTACTGGGTACATTACCAATTTTAATATTTGTGATTCGCTTTTTTTTGTGGTTTCAATTACAAATATAAGGTCAGTTTGGCCCTAACCCCAAAAATAAACAATTTCAATGGCATTACACGCCAAACTTAACTGAACGACAACTGCTACGCCAACGGGAACGAAATATCAGTTTATGAATTGAGATTTATTCCTCAAACAAGTTACACCAAATCTAATTGCTTTTATAATAAAATACCAACTATTCAGTTTTGTTGTGTCAAGGTAGTGTTAAGAATTAGTGTTAATACATAAATTAGCGTGCAGGTTTGAGGTTAAGTAAAAGTGGGTCCTCATGAATCAAAAAGAAGGTGTTTTAGTAATAAAATGGAATTTAAATTGAGATCAGTGCTTCTAAGCACTCTCGTTTGCTAAATCTTAATAAAATCGGCGATACGACCGAAAAATAAAAAAATATACAACAAAAAATAGTCCCCAATATAAAACCGGTTTACTTTTAAGGGACTGCTATGAAAGACGAATACAGACTTAAAATAAAATATTTAAATATGTATACCCCAAAATTACTTGGTATATTTTCTTTATAAATGAATCATATACAAAATGTTAAACCCGGTCCTGTTGTTTGTTTTCGGCTAGTCAGTAAATGTTTATTACGCATGCCCACAAGTGTACTGCGCGGTGCCCACGTAGGGGTTATTGTGATTTTCGCTGCATTCATCCATATTTATTTTTCAGATCATTGGCTGTCTCGGGACGTAACGTATCGAGTCGCTACCGAATGGTGATTCTTAACTTATTTGAAACTCGATTCCGAGTCGATATCTCCCGAGTTCCATAACTAGGCACTATCCTTATTAAATAAGTCTTTATCCTATTTATTATTTACGTAAAAAAGATAAGAAAATAAGGCCGATAGGTTTCGAAAGGAATATCGAGAACTCGATACAGATATCCAATCCAGTGTTGCCGCTTATGTTTCGATCGCTGTCAATGACGTAACATAATGGACCGGCCCTTGCGGTCGCTTATTGCGGCCAACGAAAGAGAGAGAGGTCCGAGAGAGATGGAGCTAATTATGGAAAAACGTGCTTTTAAAATTCGTTTACCGTTGGAAAGCAGTCGATTTTAAAAGTGATTATACTTTAATATACTATACTATATATACTTTATATACTTTAATCCCCATTATCCCATTTAAATTCCATTTTTTGCAGGGCTTTCTTCCGTAATTAGCTGCATCTCTCTCGGACCTCTCTCTCTTTTATTGGCCGCAAATAAATTCACAGCAGCAATACATCGGGGCCGGTCCATTATGTCATGTCATTGATCGCTGTTAACAAGTTAACCTAACTTTTTTCCCTCCTTTTTTCAGTTTCTCGATTGTGCAAATTCGAGATATTTGTAGTTTTTTATTTGTATTGTGACTTATAAAATACATTTAAAATGCCAGTATCTTGTTTTAAGTGTGAAAAGTTATTTTCAACACAGTCGAATCTCAACAGACATGTACGAGAAGTTCATTCTGTTGAAAAAGTGGACTTGACTCTTAATTATTCTTATGAAACTCATTTATTTAAGTGTTTGGAAGGTTGTGAAGTGTCGTTTAAATTTAACAAAGACCTTAGGACTCATTTAGAGCAGCATCATCATTTTGAATATACCTGTGAGAAAATAACTTTTGATAAAATTTGAAAAAGTGGACATATCAAATACTGGAAAATGAAAAATGGACAAACAGATATATGTCATAGCAGAAGTAGCACCGAGTGTAGTTATTTAGTGAATTTATTTATCATTACAACCGTATTTTATAACCAACTAAAATTTACCCATTTATATTTTGTATTCTTAGGCTAGCTCTAGTAGACTATTTATAAAAATATTTGTTTACATATGTGTATAAATTGTTATTTATTACCTACAGTACCTATATATTACTGGTTGTTAAAAATTCTGTATTATTTTTAGAAAACATTTTAATCACTCATAAGTTTCTTGCAGTTTCTTCTTATGAGTTGTAATCGAAACTGCGGATCTATCAGAAGACAATAAAATTTTCACAAATATTGTCTTTTTTTATTTTGAAGTTGCAATATTTAGTGAGGTCTCCATAGTGAGAACCAATAATTCAAGTTAATCTTGGCTTTAAAAATCCCTTGAGCTTTGCAGTTAAAAAAAAATCACTACATAATATTAATATTATCATTAGTTTCCTGTTCAAGTTCATATTGCTACATTTTTTTCTAAGAGATGACATATGAACTACATGTTTGACTAAAAGGAATTTAATTTTTTCATAAAAAAAACAAGAGGTTTATTTAATGACATATTTTATTACATAATTTCAATACCTTCTAGGAAGGTAATAATTACGGTAACCTCTCTATAAAAAAAATTAATATTAAATAAAATATGTTTATTCGAACACAGAAAAGGAATACTAATTCATCATCCACTTTTATTTTTCATATCTTTCACGTTTGTTTTTTTGTCCTTCATTCATACTGTATGTAAGTTAGGTTCGTATATTAATATAATAATATTTCTTGATGCTTGGTGCATAACTAAATTAATTTGTTTTATTTCTATTAAACCTTCACCATATCGTCAAGAAATTTGTATATACGTTTTCACGACTTGGCAACAATGGATTGGACATCTGAAGGCAGGCGCTCCTC
>JACEGR010012748.1:0-10788 GCA_014170235.1 Listronotus bonariensis | reverse complement strand
CTTTATTTTTTGAGTTTCTAGGTGAGTCCCAGATCGTTGCTCTTGATATATTCAAAGCTTTTGACCAGGTCTGGCATGCCGCACTTCTTAATAAACTTCCCTCCTATGGTCTTTCAACTAAACTCTGTACTTGGCTCTCTAGTTATCTATCTGATCGTCGTATATCAGTTATTGTGGACGGCCATTCTTCAAGCTTTCACCAAGTAAATGCTGGAGTCCCTCAGGGCTCAGTTCTGGCACCAACATTGTTTCTTCTTCACATCAACGACCTTCTCTCGTCCACAACTAATTCCATTCATAGTTTCGCCGACGATAGTACCCTTCACTCTAGTTTTCAGGTTCCTAAACCCATTACTAAACCTGACTTGGAAAACAAACGCAGAGCGATGCAGATATCTCTTTCGCAGGATCTTAATTTAATATTGGATTGGGGCACTAAAAATCTCGTCCATTTTAATGCATCCAAAACACAATCATGTTCCTTGTCGCGAAAAGAGTCATCAAATACTCATCCTCTACTTATGAGCGGCCAAGATTTACAGAGCAGAGATACCTTTAATCTTGTCGGCGTCACATTTGAAAGTAACCTTAACTGGCATAAACACATTGTATCTATAGCCACGGCAGCTTCAAAAAGCTTAGATTTCTCTTTCGAGCCAAAAAGTATTTTTCTCCTTCTAATTTATACACTTTATATGTGTCCCAAATCCGACCTCCCTTGGAATATTGTTCTCATATTATCTGGGGCATGGCGTCCCCACAATTCTAAGCATTCTTGATTCTATTCAAAGAAGAGCTATTCGTCTCATTAATGATCCTTCACTTACAGAGAGGCTTCCCTCTCTTGCACATCGTCGGGCTGTGGGGGATTTATCGCTTTTTATAGGTACTTCCATGGCTTCTGCTCGGAAGAATTGTCCAGTATAGTTCCTCCACTTACGGTTCCCAACAGAGAAACTCGTGGTTCCGGGCGTATGCATCCCTATACAGTCCAACTGGACAGGCCCCGAACTTCCCACTTTGTTCGTTCTTTATCCCTAGAGTTTCTAGGTTGTGGAACCTGCTGCCCGCGGAGGTCCTTCCTTCCCCCCAAATCTTCAAGTATTTAAGTCCCGTGTCAACAAACTCCCTCTTACCTCGCTTAAGACACCCACGGTACGTTAGTATTTAGGCTTTAAGCCTTCGTGGTTTGTCCAAAGATAAAAAAATGTACTACAACATATTACAGTTTCATTAAAATCGGCGAAGGACAGCTGGAATAGTTTCCTTGTAAACTGTTTACTTTTATTGAAGTTTTTTTACTAAATTAATTTCAACCTTTCAAATTTACTTAGCAGAATTAAAGTAACGATGATAAAAAGCAGCTTTTCTTTGATGAGTCCGCTTTTTGGATTATATTAAACCTTTTTTTGCCAAACTTAAAGCTTTTTACGGACAGAATTTTGTTTCGTTTTTTTTTTTATAGGAGAAAAGTTGAAAAGTCCATGTGGATTAGGTAGGTACTAATACAGGCATTGCCGCCGGTGGTCGTAGCTCTTAGATTTTAAGAAAATATGTATGACAAAGTACGTTTTGTGGGGTAAAAACGTATTTTTGTACCTTCCTGACTCTTTTATGAAATAACCGTGTTATTTAAATTGAACAGAGTATACCGTGTGTTTCTCACTGGTGGTTTACCCATATAACCTCTTTATCTTTTACGATAGAGAGATAAAATTCGTAATTTGCGCTACCAAAATTTGATCATTTTTTTTATGAAACACTTCAGGCTACCTAAAGCCTATATAGGAACAAAATAATTTCTTAAAATAGACTTTTATCTTTAGTTTATATACATATACCCCTTGGAACCAAATCTCTAAAATTAATAGTTTATGCGCCACGGAAGCCCGACGCACTAATGAAGCACCCTGTACATTAGAAGAATTTTCTTATGCATTTTTTTAGAATAAAGAGATTTAAACTAAACTTTAAAAAAACATACGGTACGCCACTGCCTTTTCTCAGAGCAGAAATTATTTTTATATCATTCATTCACCCATGAGAATAGCTGATCTCTTGATTTCCTTTCGTCTGGCGCAAGGTTTTTGGATAAAAAAATAAAAGGTATTCGTCTGAATGGTCATACTATAGCTATAACGTGGTAGTTAAAAAGATTCCTTTGTACTGTTTTAAAGATTTTTTTTAAAGCGTTCTAAAAGTAAAGCAAAAAAAAACAAGCCTTTCCCCCGAATTTAGAAATAGTTTCAATCGATATACAGGATGTTTTTGGTTAATTGAAGGTATTTATTTGGGTACACGCCAAATCTGATCTTTTTTAACAAGATAAAGCCCAAAAAAGCCAAAAACTTTAAAACATGTAACTAGAATAACTAAAAAATCGACGTTCCGTAAGTCTGCCATCGTTGTCAGGATAAAATTGAATAAAAATTAAAAATTTAACTATTATTTAGGTTTAAAATTTTTGAACTTTAAGTTTTTTTTTATCTTCGGACAAACCACGAAGGCTAAAAACCTAAATACCAACGTACCGTGGGTGTCTTAAGCGAGGTAAGAGAAAGTTTGTTGACAAGGGACTTAAATACTTGAAGATTTGGAGGGGGAAGAAAATACCTCCGCGGGTAGCAGGTTCCACAATCTAGAAACTCTAGGCACAAGAATAAATATATTAACCAGAAGGATATCTCTTTTACCTTGAGCGGAGCAGGCTGTGACCTTCAAGGGCTACTAAACCTAAATTCTAAACCGAAATTGCCAGTGCAGTAGTGAAAGGCGAAGCAACGACTCGGTAACGGTCAATGTATTTTATATAGTTTATTGCGATACGTTTTATTTTTCTGGACTATAATATTCTGTTTAGTGATTTTTCTGTGAATTGTGTAATTAATTACCTATCATGGAAGAAGAAAGAAAAAAGTAGGCCTTGTTTGCAGTTTTAAAAATTGTAAAAACAAATCCTACGATGATGGTGCGAACAAATTTTACAGATTTCCTCAAGACGTTGAAGTATTGTAATACAAAAAAATTAATTCAAAAGTTTAAAAATATCTGCAAAAATACTAGTTTTTACATCCTTGTGAAAATTTTCCAATTAATTATTTAATTAAATTATTTGGTAGAGTTAGATTATTCCATACACTCAAATGTATAAACAAGAATTTCAAAAATGTTACAAATAGAAAAATTGTCATATGGAAAAATAAATAGACACTTGTGTAAATTATACAATACATATTTTAAAAAACTGAAGCGTATCCAGAGTAAATATTATGTTAGAAATGTCAATTGCCCAACGATTTTATTATTTGTCTGATCAATACCCCAGATTGATGACAAGATTGGTGCGATCTGGTAGCTAGGACTTACCAAATTATTTTTTAGCTTTTAGTACAATAAAACCGTTTAACATAAAAAGTTTTTTTACATAATTTATTTTTAAGTTTTTAGTTTTGTTGTTAGTTGATACTTCTCATTCTATTGAGTTCGCCTTACTATAACTAACCAGAACTAACCAACGATTCTATATTGAAGTAGTTGTGGAAAATATGTAATTCGCCATTTTGCAGCAGCGTCCATCTTGAATTTTATTTTTTTATAGTGAGCTCTATTCTACCAACCACGCCCTTTCATTTGATACCCATATTGAGGTAGTTTAGAGAAAAATATGTAATCCGCCATTTTGTGGCGGCGGCCATTTTGGAATTTAATTTTTTATAGTGGGTTCTATTCTACCAATCAAGCCCTTCCATTTAATACCCATATTGAGGTATTTGTGAAAAAAAAATGTAATCCGCCATTTTGTGGCGGCGGCCATCTTGATTTTTTTATAGTGAGCTCTATTCTACCAACCAAACCCTTTCATTTGATACCCATATTGAGGTAGTTGTGAGAAAAAATATGTAATCCGCCGTTTTGTGGCGGCAGCCATTTTGGATTTTAATTTTTTTATAGTGGGTTTTATTCTACCATTCAAGCCCTTCCATTTGATACCCATATTGAGGTATTTGTGAAAAAAAAATATAATCCGCCATTTTGTGGCGGCGGCCATCTTGGATTTTATTTTTTTCATAGTGGGTTCTATTCTACCAACAAAGCCCTTTAATTTGATACCCATATTGAGGTTGTAGTAAAGTAATATGTAATCCGCCATTTTGTATCGGCGGCCATGTTGGATTTACAATCATAAAGAATATGTTATATTGTATTGTCATCAAGACTAAGGAAGTGTACCAAATTTTAGATCGATCGGTCGTCAGGAAGGGGGTCAAATTTCAATTACTAGATTTGACCCAAAAAATAATTCCAAATAAATAACAAACAGGTCAAGTAAAACCGTTTAAAAATAGTTTTTTTACATCCTTGTGAACAATTTCCAATTAGTTATTTAATTAAATGGTTTGTTACAGTTAGACTATTCCATACCCTCAAATGGATAAATAGAAACTTCAAAAATATGAAAAATAAAAAATTGTCATATGCGAAAATAAATAGACACATTTCATAATAATTATTAATATATCTCAATACGACATATTATTAAAGCATCTGTTTTATTTGATTGCATAGATGTTATAAAATGCATTATAATAATATTAAAATATATTTTTAAGAGATAGGCGCCTAAACATGTTAATTTCTTAGGTACGCTCATGAAACGCCTGCAAAATATGCAGTTCGAGGTCATAAGACGCGCTAGGAGACATCAAAGAAGCCGCCTTCGAGATATCCTTCTGGTTAATATATTTATTCTTGTGCTCTAGGGATAAAATTCTGAAATCGTTTGTCATTATGTCAAATGTTGTGTCATAAGTTACATACATATAACTCGTGCCGGTGTATTTATTATTTATAATAAGGTTATAAATTATACAAAACATATCTTTAATTTATCTTTTTGGTTGTAATTACATGATTAATTTGCTGTTTTAACAAACTTTGGGACTTTAGCTACTTTATATAACAAACATTCCATAAAAAAGTTTTTCATAGCTCTTATATTTTAACAGGTAGATCCAGTGCGATAATTTTATTGCATTTTTAGGCACTCTTTGTATTTCAATTGACCGACAACTCATTAAAAAGATAAAAACAGGCTCTTAAATAAAAAAACACAATATTCGTAAGTCAAATAAAGTTAGAGTTAAATGTCAATTAATATCAATAGTTCTCGTACTCCGGGTCGAATCCTTGTCAAATTGAATTCAAAATTTGTTTTTCAGTTTCCACCAGGCGCGGCGAGTGAGTTTCTTTGTTTTTTTTTGTGGGTCAAATTCTTTGTGTAAGTAATAATTTTTCTGTGTTACTTTTTATCTTATAAAACAATATATTACTTTTATGGACGGAGACTTTAATAATGTGATTTTTTTACTTTTGCCGAACAAAAAGATACCTATACAAATAACCATTGCAAAAACTATACAAGAATAAATAAAAATTATTTTTATTATACAAATGCAAACAATTTTAATAATATGATTTTTTTATGTGGGTATATCTAACCAAACCCAGTAACAACGTATATGTCTTTAAAGAAGGGTAATTATAGCATGTGACCAAACTTAATATAAAATATTACCTGCATAATTATTAAAGAGTTTTCCTGGTATATTTTAACTTTATAAAATAATAATAAATGGTCTCGTAAATCAGAGTATATTGCGTACATCACAAAACAAACAGGGCATACTAAGGAGCACTTTCTGTTACTATTAGGTTCCACTTGGTGCGTTAGTCTTAAATGTTTATTCATATTAAACACTGTAAAAAGCTTTTATCACAAATATGACAATCTGACCCCATTTTTCCACTATTTTTATTTATGATAATATTCGACAATATTGTCTTTTTTCACTTTTCGTCTTTAGTATTTATTAAAACCAATTAAAACAAAGATTATAATTAATACGAAAGCAAAAACAGAACCTAGAAGCCTAAAAAATTCATTACTTTTGTAATCAGCTGCTAGGTGCGCCACCATAGGAATATTTTCTGTCGTGACCGCCTAGTATAGGTGATGATAGGTGATAGCCACTAGGCGGCTACGATGCCCATAACTGGTGAAATGCGACGGAGGCGAAATGATTTGCCTAGTTGATACTAGGCTGCTACGGCTATTCTATTCTATTCTATTCTATTTTTTTTTTTTGGTTTTGGTCCCTTCAGATCCAATCCACTACTCTCCCCCTTCCGGACTATGATTTCCAGGGGTTCGTCGTCGGAAAATCTGGATAATCAAGCTCGTAGCTCCCAGAAATTCCAAAAAGAAAACAAAAATAATTCTACAATTGATGCAATGCATAAATTGTCGGCTGTCAAACCAAGACCTGCTACTGGTGTTACGTGTAACCTTCACTTTCACTACTGACAGTTCCCATGGCACGCACATCTATTTCCTGCCATTTGAGAAATGCCTCGTGTGCCCCACCAAACAGGATACCATCAGCTTATAGGAATCTTCGCTCACAGCGCTTAGATCCAGAAGAAAGATGCCGTCAATTCAGCGTGAATCTTTCCTTGATCCCCGAAGGTAAAAACGTCCGTACGGCACCTCTAACCGCCACTCCGGGAAGAACTTTGTAGTCCTCTACGCACGTCCGCACTGTCCGGAGGTCAAACACAGAGTCTCGCGGCTACGGCTAGGCGTTGACCCTTTACTATTGTATTTTGCGAATTCGTTCTTCTTCTTTTTGGCTTGAGGCTGCTTGCATTCTTATTTAGAAAATCCGGTCATATAATACACTGACCGTGTGAAGTTTTCGTTGTTTGAAATGGTTATTAGAGAGTCTCCGCATAGTAATAGATTTGAACTTTTTGTTTGTTAGGATGTTAGGATTAATTGCTTGCTATTATGTTTTGCTTTTATTACAAATTAAGTGGGTCATTGATCGAATGACCTTATGAACGAGCCGCGCCTGGTTTCCACTCTAACTTCACGATTTCGGCCGCGAATGTTAAAATTAGGCACTTTCCTCCCTGTGTCCAGAAGGCTTGGAAGTCTCCTACGAATGTTCCGCTAGTTTGTAGACTTCGATCAGAAAAACGGTCTTTGTAAATGCGTCTAGCTAAATGTAGGTATATATTTCTATGCCTACCGTCACGATATCGATAACAATGTTGCCAGTTGTGTGAAGTATTTTGTTTGTCTGTTTTTCTTTGAAAAATTATATTTAATAAGCAATATTTTTTTAGACACAGTTATTTAATAAATATATTATAGTAATAGTAAACGTTATTAGGTATATGATTTTAAATAACTAGGGGTCAAAATTAATTTATTTTACGACTTAAAAGAATAATATGTTATAAAAAACTTTTTGGCTTAGAAAAATGCGAGGAATTACCTCTTAAAGTTATGAAAATTATATTTTTCACACCCTGTATAATTACTTTAGATGTCAATAAACTATTTTATTCTTTTTTTTTACAGAATCAAGGCAACAAATATTTTATTCTGGTTCCTGTATACCTGGAAAGTGCAAGGGAGAGACTGCGTGCTGGAACTTTCCAAATAGTACCTATACCTGTGTATGCACTCATGATTCTCTTCCGCCAACCTTAAGTGGCGAGTGTCCTAGAAGAATAGGTATGTACAGTACGCTCCATCAATAACACTACTAGTTTACAAAATTTGACTTTTTTTAATACAAAATAAATCTATAAAAATATGTTTACCTACCGTCCTTTAACCCAAATAAATAAAATGAAAATTAGGTTAATTAAAACCATCATTAATAATAATACAGGGTGGCCCACCATATTCGACACGGTCTGTAGCTGGATAACCATGGGGTTTTTAAGAAAAGTAAATACTGGAACGTATACAGGTCGGATAAGGCCACAGTATAAAATTATTTTGGTCTATACAGGGTGTCTCAAAAAGTGTGACGTATCAAAGTTATATTTTTTAAATGGATTACCTTATATTTTATGACGGTTTTAGATTCTACTTTAAAAAATAACTCAAGTTTGTTTATAGTACCAAGTGTCTAATTTTATTCGTTTTTGTGATATTTGATTTTTTTGAAAAATGCAGAGGTAAAATTAAATTGATTTTACTTTAACACTTTTAACACTTTAAACTTTAAAATGCGTAACAATATTAGAAAAAGTCTGCCATATCATACGTAGGTAAAATCAAGATCAAATATTATACAGGGTGATCAAAAAATAATTTCAATTTTTCAGAATATCAAATAGCCATATCTCTCTTATTTTAAATGGAACACCCTGTATTATTTTACGTCACATGATGACAAATAAAATACTCGTTCAAATGGTGTATAGGTTGCCCATACCTATCTTTTGTGCTTTTTAGTTTTTACAAATTTTTAGTCCAAATGTTTATTTAAATTAAAGTTGGCTGTGACATAGCAGCCTTTAATATTTTTCTTAAGAATATAACAACGATCATTTATTGATTACTAGTATTTTAGTCCGTTTAAAAGAAATTTCAATGATTTTAAATAAAAACCCTTCTTCTACAACAACAAGATGATATAATACTGGTAGGATGTGAAAAAAATGGTTTACTTTAGTCTAGAGTTAATCCTGAAAAATATTCCAGAAGAAACCATTTGATAACCTTAATAGTTGCTTTAAAAAATTTGATACAGTGATTATGGATAATGGAAGAAACGAGTTATAGGTCACAGAATGTCGTCATAACTGACCAGAGGCGTTATTATTATTGTTTAAAAACACAAGTTTTATCATTACCACATTCACTTGAAATAAGTGTTATTGGAAGTAGCATTATAAGCAACTTATGATTTTTTTTCTGTGAATTTTAAAAATAGTAGCAGATAATACAAAATCTTTTAATTTTGTGCTTTTTTCCAACAAATTTACATTGTGCAATAACGGCTTATTAAATAGGCATAGCTATATCACAGCCTACTTACATTTAAATAGACATTTGGAATAAAAATATGTTAAAACGGAATTTACTTAAAAAGTATAAAATATAGGTTATAGGCAACCTATACACCATTTAAAAGAGCATTTGGTTTGTCATCATGTGACGTAAAAAAATACAGGGTGTTCCATTTAAAATAAGAGAGATATTGCTATTTGACTTTCTAAAAAATTGAAATTATTTTTTGATCACCCTGTATAATCTATGATCTCGATATGACCTACGTATGATAAAGCAGACTTTTCAGTTCAAGTTTCAGTTTAAGGAGTTTATATTGTTAAAATTGGAATTAATTTAATTGCACCCTTGCATTTTTCAAAAAAATCAAATATCACAAAAACGAATAAAATTAAACACTTGGTACTATTAACAAACTTAAATTATTTTTTTATGTAGAATCTAAAACCGTCATAAAATATAGGGTGTTCCATTTAAAAAATTATAACTATGATACGTCACACTTTTTGAGACATCCTGTATAGAGTAAAATAATTTTATACTGTGGCCTTATCCGACCTGTATATGTTTCAGTATTTATTTTTTTTAAAACCCCATGGTTATCCAGCTACAGACCGTGTCGAATATGGTGGGCCACCCTGTATATAGGGTGTTCCATAAAAAAACTTTTATACATCACTCTTTTTCAAAAAGAGCACTTTTAATCTCTAAAGTGCATAAAATAATTTTATACTGTGGCCTTATTCGACCTCTATATGTTCCCTCAATTTAGTTTTTTTTTTAAAAACCTCATTGTTATTTAGCTAGAGACCGTGTCGAATATGGTGGGTCACCCTGTATACCTAACGGTTCAGCTTTTGCAAATTGCCGTCCCTTTGTATAAAAAAAAAAAATTATTTACCTTTTCAATAACATTAAACTGTTAACAATTTATAGTAAGAACATTTTAAAAGCGCAAATTCGGTACCCTTTAAAAATAATACAAAAAACATAAAAAGGCCGCCTGCTATCGGACTATTTTATACAAAGGCGCCGCTATCCTTTACAGCGACGCGCCGATACACTATGGGATAGAAATCCATTATTTTGGCCAAAAAGCAACTTTGAAATTTTAATGGTTCATGCTGTGTATTTCAAAGTAGATACTCCAAACAACATGTACAAAATTATAAAAGGATATGACGACTTCTATTGAGGTAATAAGAAACTTGAAAATGTATTTTAAGTAAACATAAATATACAACATTTAATCTACTTAGTTTATTATTAGCCTTGTTTACTAAAAAAGTAAAAAAGTTTAAATAATAAGAGCTATTGTTGTGTTTCCGATGCAGTCTCGCTACTGTTGTCAAAGATTTTTTACCTTTTTTTATCAGTTTTTGTACTTATAATTGCGTTCCTACTTTTTGCTGCTTCTGATTGTAAGGACAGATACAAGATTTTTTATAATTTACAAGGTTTTCCATTTTAAAATTTAATATGTTTTGTCCTAGACTGTATATCCTAAAAGATAAAAGCATTCTGATGAAAGATATGGATTCTACAAAATCTACCCAACAAAACAGTGTTTTCTATTCATTTTATACGTTAAAAAATAAAGAAAGTTGGGAAGATATATCTCTATTACGCTTCTAAGAATAATTTAAAATTATTTTTCAGATTTGGATGGTCATATTTCCGAAACTAATTGAGATAGACACATCAAATGTAGTACTTTTTAAAGCATTTTAAAAGATTTTTTTGGTGGTGATATAATATTCGGGGTATTTCATTTAAAAAAATCATACCTATTGTCGTACCCTGTATATAATATGAGGTAATAATCATCGGATTACTGATTAGAATACTACCGAATTAACCAAACAAGCTGACATTTTAGTTTATTTTGTAAAATAAAAATTAATAATGTTAAGGGG
>JACEGR010012747.1:0-10790 GCA_014170235.1 Listronotus bonariensis | reverse complement strand
TAAATATGCTATATAAATATACATTAAGTCCAAGAGCCCGTAAGTGACAGACCTTCGTCATTTTGTAAAAGATGAAAGTTTGTCAGCGCATGCTCCCAATATAGTAGAAGCGATGGGAGACTATGAAGTTTCATTTATAGTGGCTTTGGTAGGTACCAGGTACCAGGTACCAAAGGTTCCTCAATTAAAACTTAATTTTTGTTATTTTGTAAAAGCTAAATTTTATATTTTGTTACTTGGGTCGAAAGACAGTTCTAAGCCTTGGCAGACAAACATTTTGGGGTGGCCTAATGGTCCGAGGAAGTCCAATATTTCTGTAATTTAACAAAATATAACAAAAAGTCTTATATAAGATTTGTAGGGTTTCCACATAGACATGTTCTAAAAATATTTCGATGTATACAGAGTGTCCCAAAAAAGTTATTGCTGTGAGGTTAGTTTAAAACATTTTTTAAAACACTCTGTATATATCATAAAAATTTTTAGGACATGCCAATTTAGAAACTCTCGCCGATCAGATTTAGCCGACGCCTGTAATTGCCCATGCGACCCCACTGCATTTACCACATGTATACATCCGCACATATATACATATGTAGATACGTACAGATCCCAAAGCAGTGTGCAACGAATTTTCTTTAAAGTACCGACAAGAGAGCGAACCTTTTCGCCTATGTCTACACTACCCGAACGCTTACGTTTAATTTGGTTCGGACGTATACGTTCGCTAAGTGAATACACACTTAAGCGGATTTAATGTCTCAAAAACTAACCAAAATATTCAAAAAATATTAGAGTTAAAAAGCTGTTACTAAATCCAAATAAAATTTTAAACTTGCACATATGTTATCAAAATTGGATATAAGAAACCCTGTATCTACAACACAATGGTAATTCTAAACGTGTTTTTTTTTTATAATAACTTGGGATATTAGCAAAAATATGTAATATTTTACTTTTAAGCAAAAATTACAGTTTTAGGCAAATCTCGCAGACGACTAATACAATTTGATATCTGATGGTTGCCTTTTAGGTTTTGGACCATGCAGAACTATTTATTAAGACTTACGCTTTTTTCATAAAATTAATAATAAAAATTGATGCTATTGGCGACCATAGACAGCTGTGTATACTTGTTAAACAACCTACAAAGATCAGGAAACAAAAAGTGACTAGAACCATGGATATCGTAGATTATAACAAATTTAAAACAAAAATTCAAGAACTAATTACAAACGAGACAACACATAGCTTAGATAACCTAATAACTAAAATTCAGACTGCTAAACAGCAATCCACAAGAAAAAAACTGTCAAACATCATGAAGGGAATGACTGGGTAACAGATGAGTACTTAAGTCTTCTAAAAGATCGTAACAAAGCCTATAAAAATAAAATAAAAAATCCAAATAATCTAGAGCTAGATAGAGAGTTTAAAAACTTAAAGAACACAGTCACTAACAGGAAACGCATTTTGAAGTCTGAATACTTTGCAAACAAATGGAATTGGGCAGGCGAAGATTCTAAAAAGCAGTGGAAAATCATAAACTCTCTTATATATCCAGGCAAGTCAAGAAATACTATAAATAGCATCGAGTTTGAAGATAAGGTATATCATGACGAAGATAAAATTGTTAACATCTTCAATCAGTACTTTTCTGAAATAGGCAAGCAAATATCTAATGAAGTTGAAGGTGAAAGAGCTACCAACCAACAATTAACATTTGAAGAGGTATTCTGTGATCACGCTATCTACATAATGCCTACAAATTTAACAGAAGTCTCACAGGTTATCACAAATTTAAAAAGCAGTCTGCACCGGGACAAGATGGTATCGCAGTAAAAGACATACTGGTTGTCAGGGACCTAATAACACCAACACTGACAGAACTAGTCAATAATGTATTTCTGACTGGAATCTTTCCGGAAGTCCTGAAAACTGGTAAAATAACACCTATATATAAATCCGGCAGTCAGTGTGAAGTGCAAAACTATAGACCAATTACTTCAGCAGATATAATCTCAAAAATTATAGAAACACTATTACTGAAAAGAATCAATGGGTTCATATTAGAAAAGGTAGGCTTCGATAAGTATCAGTATGGGTTTGCTAAAAACAGCAATACACTAAGTGCAACTACGGACTTTGTTAATCACATCAACGTTGAATTAGAGAAAAAAAATATGTTATAGCAATTTATATAGATCTTAAGAAAGCATTTGATGTAGTGGACCACTCACTCCTGCTTAACAAACTTGAACTAATGGGAATAAGAGGCATAGCATATGAACTAATTAAAACTTATTTAGAGGACCGTAATAACTTTGTACGCCTAAATCAATCTAGTAGTCAAAAATTAAAAAATCAGGCAGGAGTACCTCAGGGCTCAGTTCTGGGGCCCCTCCTTTTTCATTATACATTTTGTCATTAAGAAAAGCAGGATTGTGTGGAACGTACTTTACTTTTGCAGATGACATGGTCTTAGTGTTTAGCCACGAAAACATTAAAAATTTGGAAAATATAGTTAATACAGATTTATCTAAATATTACAATTGGTTATTGCAAAACAAGTTAAAACTAAATGAAAAAAAACTGTTTACATGCTATTTAAACAAAAAAACATGTTAGAAATACCATTAAATATAAAAATAAAAAATCACAAAATAGATAGAGTGTCCTCTACTAAGTATCTGGGTTTGATTGTGGATGATAGATTAACTTGGAACAACCACATAAATAAACTTTGTAAAAAACTGTCACCAATGATAGGAGCATTGTACAGATGCTCGGATTATCTAAACAACAAAAACAGATACTTGATTTATAATGCACATATCTTGTCTAACATAAGATACCTCATAACTATATGGGGAACTTGTAATAACACAAACTTTAAGAGAATACAAATACTACAAAATAAAGCAACAAAAGCCTTATTTAAACTTAACTACAGAACACCTACGGAAACACTCTATAAAGAATTAAACCTGGATCCTATATTATACATTCTAAAATTCGAGCAATGTAAACAAATACATAGAATACTTTCGAAAAATCTAAAATGTAACACAGTAATAACCTTTAATAATCAAATACACGATCATGACACAAGATCTCATAACCAACTTCACCTAGTAAATTGTAGAACAAATCGGGGAATTTTAAACCCAATTTCGAAAGCAGTAGAAACTTTCAATCAAATACCTAAACACATAAGAGACATGCCATATAACAGATTTGTAAGTAATATTAAGATTATTCTTCATAACTAGTAACATTTGTTGTCTGTATGAAGGTTGACTACTTTTTGCCAGTTAAACTTAAAACCAACATGTAAATAGATTATTATATAATGGTAATCAGTTGTTAGTCTGTATTGCACCTAGGCTGCTTCTCTATCAATGTTCTTTTAATGTGTTCGTTTTTTAACATTAGTAACATTTTAACACTAGGTACTTGTTTTGTTATTTTAATTTTACTTGTTTAGACTTTAGTTAGAACGAAAAACTTATGGATAAGGTTTTTAAAAAATCTAGGCTGTGATCTATATTAAATTAAGCATATAATTAAGATCTCATAAATATTCACCTATATTGTTCTTCACTGACAAAATTGTATATGCAATTGAAATGAAACAAAAACAAACTTTTATTTTGCAAGGATTGTTGCAAAAAGAGAAAAAAAAATAGACACTGTTAAATTATGCCCCGATACCAGGTCCAACCTGCTTAGGGGCAAAGATACAGCGTTTCTTTATAAAAATGACACCATATCAATCTAAATGCAAATATTTTGGTACTAAATTTAGTCTATTTACACAATATTATTTTTACTGATTGTCTTGTATGACTTCTTATTCTTTAGGACTAGGGTTGTAAATTTAGAATGAAAACAATTGTGATTATGTAGTTTTTAATATTTTTATTAGTATAGAAACAGTATTATACAACATGCAGTGTAAACAAAATGTAAAAACGTTGTAATCTTTCATGAATAAATAAAAAAATAAAAAAAAGTTTCCCATATGACCCCAACTTACCGAGATACGCATTCTTCTTCAAGTTTAAAAACTTGTAACACTAAAATCAATAACTCAGATATCCATTTCCGAATTTTTACAGAAAATAATATTTTTTTCTGTAGCCTATTATTTGGAATGTTAATATGATAAATTAATTAATATTCAACAATAATAATATTAAGGCTAAAGGTATAAGGTTTAGGGGCAACATTCGTTCATTGTCAACTTGGTGGATGGTGTAAAAACCTCGATTTCATTCAATTCTGGAGTTACACAGTCTTTATGTGATTTATAAAAATTTTATTAGTTTCGGAAATATGGCCATCATTACGAATTTAATAGTAAACTGGCATTTATTAAATAAAACAACTTGTAGATTGCATCACCATTAAATAAACATTTTAAAGAGTTTAAGAAAATACCACATTGGATATGTCTATCGCTTATAGTTTTGGAAACATGGTCATCCAAATTTAAAAAATTGTTTTATCTTCGACACCAAACTTACTTTGAAGCTGTAAAGATAATGAAAAATTTAAGATAATTTCGCTATGAGTGTGACTGCAGCGCCAAACAAAATATGAACTACTTCGGGACGTCAAGAGTATGTTTTTATTCGTATGTCAGTAATAGCAAAAAACATAGTTTTAAGTATAATAGAATCTGATTATTTATTAATTTTTCATTTAGCAATCGGAAAACTATAAAATTTGTACTTACTTTTTCTGCTGGTATTTTTACCATTTACAACACAACAACTCTGGTGTCTCATTTTGTTTTAATTTATTAAAATCAAAACAAAATAAATACCCAATGTAATGCCAAAAATAACCACTGCGAGCGCGCCCGTCGATTTAATTTTCCCTACCATGTCTTCTCTCGGAGTGAATAGCTTAGAGCTGAATGGCCATATTTCCAAAACTATAGAAGATAGACATATCAATTGTAGTATTTTCTTAAAGTTCGTTAAAATATCTATTTAATTGTGATGCAATATACAGGGTGCTTTATTTAAAAAATGCCAGTTTACTATCAAATTCCTGAGGATGGCCATATTTTCGAAACTATTCAAAATTGGATATATTAGATAAGGACTTTTTAAATGAATCTTTCAAATGGTGATGTAATATACAAGGTGATCTATTTAAAAAAACGTACATTTTTTTGCAATAAATCGAAAAACCGATGTTAAATTGTTTTTCTGTTGGCAGCGTGTTAATCCACGGAAAAAAACTACAATTTTACTAATTTAACCGACTTCGTATCTCCAATTATAAAGAAGTTAGCAATAGTGCCGTCTTAAGTTTGATTACCCTGTATATTAAATAACATAGATGAAGATTGTACACTTTGAAACTAGACCCTCAAGGGTTCTCGTTTGATAAGATATGGCGCCAGTGGGTTTATCATTTGATTTTTCTAAAAATTTTAGTATATTTTATGATAAAATGTAAAGATACAGATAAAGTTTTTATTTTTTATGTGGTGGTAAAAGGCGTAGCACACAAAAAGTAGTGAACGATTGTTAAAAAACAATTAAAAAACCCATTTTAATATAACTGTCTCAGCAACATTTGGAAACTTTTAAAAACAAGAAAGAGGATTTATGCATCCAGTGGCGTGAAATAATACCGACTTGGGCGAAGTCACATCAGCGAGGCCTCTGGTCTTTTGTTGCCAAGATCTATTAATCCAATAAATCTATCAAACCGAACATTCTTGGACATGATATACCTACTCATGAGAGTGAAAACGTAGAGAGTGAAACGCAGTAAAAGAAAATTTAAAAGCATATAGATTGAAAAGTAAGTAAGAACAAAAGAATATATGCCGTTCTCAAGCGCAGTAAGCTGGCAGTATTGACGTGAAGTCTGGACAATATGTTTGAGGTTTTCATTTAAGTCAAAAATAAACATTTTAGGTCGTTGGTGTCGCATTTAAGAAGTCTCGTAATTGCGAAGCCGTGGGCCACCGCCTACTTCGCCGACGCCTGGCTACGCCTCTGTGTTTATTTTTTATCTCAATAATAAGACTTGGGTCTACCACCCTAAGACTGGATCGAGTCATGATGCTAAGAAGTGGTGTGAAATTAGTACTTCAGCTCCAAAGCTGGTTTGGGTCTAGAACTCGGCCAAGAAGCTATAGGTATTATCAGATTTATTAGGATGCAAAAGGATTTTTTTCGTTAATTATTTTCAGAATAGCAAAGCGGAAAGCTCCAATTGTTGTTAAAACCTTTTATAGCAGATGGATTTAATATGCATACATAATCTTGTTTGAAAAAGCAAAAAATCATAATTTCACACGGCTGACAAAACTATTTCGAAAACAAGTTAATTGAAGGACGAATTGTTGCACCATCCACCTTATTCGGCAGATTTACCTTTAGTGGGACAAGACCTAATGCTAAAGTGAATTTAGGAAACCGTAATGTCAACTCACAAACCAGATACATTATAAGAGTAAATTAACTACATCCGTGGCCAAAAACCTAGTATGTAAGGCCAAACAAACCTAGATTTAAAAAAAAATCACCTTTTTTGTTATTTAAAATATTATCAGATAGATCATTATTTGCATTAGCTTAAATATTGAATATTTCTGTTAATCATCATGGTAAAATTTAAATAATTTTGAAAATTATTATAGTGAATTGACCAGAAATGAAATAGACTTCATGATAAGAATCCTTTTAAAACCTTTTAGGGAGGTTTCTTTTGACGAGTCTACTACGAATATTCATACCAGCATGTCAGTCAATGTCAAATGGTTCAGGCCCGGCTAGTCTAATAGCTGAAACATGAGTTTGTGCCTTATGGTTTCAAGACTGTAATCCTTACCATTTTGGTAGAATGTTTTAAAATTGCATGTAAAACATTGGAGTAAACAAAAAACAAAAAAAAGTGACGTCTTCGCCCAGTCCGAAACATTTGACATTGACAAGCTGGGTTAAAGCGCCGCTTCCATATATGGCAGTATAAATATTCGTGGTAGACTCGTCAAAAGGCAACCTCCTTAAAAGCTTTTAAAAGGTTCTAATCATGAAGTCCATTTCATTACTGGCCCAGGGACTATTACTTATGATTTTTACTTTGTATTATTATGTTTTAAAGTATCTTAGCTCAATTTTTCACCTGGTAAAAAAAATGAGCATGTTTAATAGGACTATTTTCTTTTTATTTGGGATTCTAAACAGAAATAGAAGTTCAGACATAGTTTTTCTCATTATTTCTTAATTCCAAGTAAAAAAAACTTTCATCTTACTGACACTTCACTACAGATATTTATTTTTTAGATAATAACACTGGTATGATTATGCCAGGAGAACATGGTAGCGTTAAAATAACATTGCTGTGGAAAATGGTGATGACATCTGGACAGCAGTTTACAATTAGGGAAAACAATATTACTGTTGCAACGGGTATAATTACCGACACATTAGAAAATGTAGAGATTAAGACAAGTTTGGGAAAATTGGAGTTATAAAAATATATGTAAACAAAAGGTAAACATTGTTTTCCAAGTTACATATTTATATTGTCTTCTATTTAATAAATTTTATTTACATGTTTTTGCAACACTAGATATGTTTTTAGCCTTGACAATATTAATTTCCCATCTTTTTCTGCTCGGCCGTTGTTTCATACAAAAATAACATATTACTATCTTGTTCCAAAAACTACTTAAGTACGATTTTTTTGTGGTTTTTGATGACGAAAATACTTCTGTTGGTTAGCGTGGATCTTTAGAGTATATTTTACATAATAAGCAGACAGATAATTATATGCTGCCATATTTTTAAACATAGCTGCTAACACGTCGGGTTTATGTTTTTCAAAGAGTTATTAAATAATATTTGTTTTCATTTGTACCTATAAATTACAAATTTTGTGTAAACGTAACAAACTTTACTGCATTGTAGTTTATATCGTATCAAAAAAAGAAGGAAGCTACTGAAGGGTTTTTCAAAAACAGCCAATTTCAAATTTTCAGGAGTTTAAAAAAATCTTTATAAAATCTATATGGTTAACTATATACACCTATTTTTTTATAAATTAGGAATAAAATCTTAAAATTGGCACCATAATAAAAATGACATTGGTTGTTTTTGCAAAAAAACCTTTCAATTGTGAAAAGAAAAGCCAGAAACCTGTATTACAATTTTAAAATTGTAAAGTTGATACTTTAAAGAAGTAAAAAAAAGGTTAAACTTAAATAGACTTGTACATATTTTAACTTGATTCCTTTATTTGCTAAAGAAACGATAGTCTTGATAATTAGATGTATATTGGACAAGAACTCTTACATCTGAAGTCGATTGCATCATAATTACAAATACGGTATCTATAGTTTAAAAGAAAATTCGAGCTAGTAAAATTGGTGTGCACATGCAGGAATTTTGATAAAAAATATAAAATATGGCACTCATATGAGCTGATCTGATGATTCTTA
The DNA here is from genome assembly GCA_014170235.1 of Listronotus bonariensis. Classification (NCBI taxonomy): domain Eukaryota; kingdom Metazoa; phylum Arthropoda; class Insecta; order Coleoptera; family Curculionidae; genus Listronotus; species Listronotus bonariensis. Next base: position 2,317 of record JACEGR010012747.1, on the reverse strand, counting down.
TAGCAAGTCAGCTCATGGAGCTCTTGAATTATGTATGTGCTGGAGCTGGAGAACTGATCCTCCTACCCCTAAGAATTTTATTACATTCCATCTAATCTAACCCCACTCTATTACATTTGTTTAGTGTAAACAGACTTAGAGCATTCTTTCGTTGTTTTTATCGCTGGAAATAAACTGCTGGACATTCGACCGGAATAATTTTTGGGTAAAATTTTAAACTTAATTTTGTCAAAGACTACAAAAACTATTTTAGTGCGGTTTTCGGCAAATTTGGTCGCAATTATTAGTCTTTATAATTACCTACGTTGCACTTTTGGTATTAAACTTACCACTTATATACAGAGTGGTAAATATAACGTTTTTCTTTTGGGAAATTTTGTTGTTCTGCAACTTTTTTAATAAAAGAAATTTTTGAATATTAAAATTTTATAATAATCAGGTATCACACAAACAATTTTGGCTAATGTTTGATATTCTTTATCTAAAGATATGATATTTTTACTAAAAAAGGTACATTTTAACGTTATCTCTGTATATCGCTGACTTTTAGTCCTATAAACTCCTACTGTTTGACGTTTTAAGCAAAAAGTAAAATCTTTTATTGTGTTAAAAATCTTTTTGCAGGGTGTACAAAAAGTAGATCTTTTGTAAAAGTAAATGTTTCAAAAATTTCTAAATTTTTTCATAATTCTTGTTTTTTGTTATGCCATAAACTACTGAATTAACTTTTATAAATTTTAAAAGTATTACCGAAACGGTTTTTAATTTTTTTATTTGCGTTGCTTAGTTTGCGTAATAATGCAGTTGTTGTATGGTTGATCAATGCTTGGATTTGATATAAAAAATTGTCGTAATGTATGGAAACTGTCTTATATTTCAGAACCGGTTTCATCAAAACTTATCATTATTTACTACTTGGGGGTTTTGGGAATGCCCAATTTGTTGCTGATACTTGCCATGTTGCCAGGTTTACCATTTTTAATTTTAGAATTTATAAAAGCTAATTCTGTAGTTTATGGCATCAGAGAAAACAAGAATTATGAAAAAAAAATACTTTTACACATAGATCTACTTTTTGTCCACTCTGTATAAAAGTTTTTAAAACATTTAAAAGGTATTGCCAAAGACAATTGTAGTTTCACTATAGACTCCCAGAACAATGGTAAATTGTTGGTCATCAGTTTGGACGCTCGCTTCGTGGAATTTATGAAGCGGCAAATTATACGTACTGTTTGTGTGTTTTTAATGGATACCCGCTTCGTAAATTCCACGAAGCGAGCATCCAAGCTGATGACCAAAAATTTAGCATTGTTCTGGGTTTTATAGTGAAACTATAATTGTCTTCGGTATTGCTCTTTGCTTAAAACGTCAAAGAGTAGGAGTTTATAGGACGTGTTTTAGTGTTATACAGGGTGACAACGATAAAACGTCACTTTTTTAATAAAAACATATTTTTATATTTACGAGGAATATCAAAAATCTGCCAAAATTGTTTGTCACAAATGATTATCTAAATATTATAAAATTTGAAATATTCAAAAATTTCTTTTATTTAAAAAGTTCCAGAAAAACAAAATTTCTCAAAAATACGTCATATTTACCACTGTCTATAAGAGGTAAGTTTAATATCAAGGCTGCAATGTGGGTAATCATATAAAGATTAATAATTGCGCCCAAATTTGCCGAAAACCGCACTAAAATAGTTTTGTTGTGTTTGAGAAAATTAAGTTTAAAATTTTAAATATTCCGTACGAATGTCCAGCAGTTTAGCTTTCGTAGATCAAGAAAGAATGCTCTTGTTCTAGCTCTAACTCTTTGTTCGTTTGGTGTAAACGCACCTTAGAATGACTAAGAATTTTATTTAGTTGAATCTAAAATAACTAAGTAACCCATAATATTTAAATAAGTGACCTTCAAAAATTCAGGTTTGAGTTGGTGATATTAAATATTATATTAGTACATAATAAAGTGTTATCGCCTTATCGCGCTTCGAGAGTTATTGACCTTCAAAGTTAGAATAAAAAAACGTATTTCAATTATACTTTTAAAACTGTTGCCACAATACCATCGATATTTGGGCAACTAAATTACCTTATACAAATGCTTCTTTCCATAGATAAACGCCTATTCAGTAAGTTGGGATGATACGGGGTAAAACATTTTTTCATTAAAGATATACATTTTTGATAGAGATGACAAATTTGCCATTTTGCTTTTACCGTTTAATTCCTTCCTCCTTTTTTTCCACAGAAAAGCTATACCTTAGGGTGGTCGTTAAACTTTTTTATATTGCGAAAAGCTTAATTTTGATGAATAT
>JACEGR010012746.1:0-10790 GCA_014170235.1 Listronotus bonariensis | reverse complement strand
GGACAAAATGGACGACGACTTTATTATAATGTACGATTCCAATGCAGGATAGTGTAGCTTGGTATTTTTAGAATAATAAAACTTAAATTTGAGCAAGTTATGTATATGCAAAAGCAGCTATTTCAAACAGGATTAAAGTAATAAAATAAGAGACTTAATTCAAGAGATACAAGTTTTAACAAGCAAAATGCATAAAAAGAAGTACCTACTTGACAATTGACATAACACATATAAGAGCATATTTTATAAAGGCTTCCTTTGTATATGTAAAATGTTACTTTTTCTCACAATAAAACTGGATTTCAAGTAAAATTCCACACCGCGGTATTAAAAAACTACTCCTGTTTGTTTTTTTATTTAGTTATTAAGAATATAAAAGGTATCTAAAGGAAATTTTTCTTTATTGTTTTAAACCAATAAAAAAATCTTAGAGTAAAAAGTATTTTAAATAAGACCGAACCGAACAAAAATATTTCATGCTTTAGCATGAAATGCATTGAAAAAACAAAAATAAAACTCAAAATTTGTGTTTAAGAACAAAAAAAAGATTATGCCAAACTTGCATGGTCAAAACAACACCGCATTCAGTGGTTTAACATTAAAATAAATCATTAAGAAAACTACTGGAAAACGAGAAAATTTAAAAAAGTTAAAATAAACTAAAAATATTTAAAAAGTCTGACATTCCAAATAGTACATTAGTCCTAGATCTAAGTGTAGTTTTTATTAACTAAAGGGTTTTTTGCAAAAACAACCAATGTTATTTTTAATATAGTGCCATTATCGAGTTTTCTTTCTTAATTTACAAAAAAAAACTAATGCTATATTTACGAACATTTTATAAAAAAATTAATAGAGTTAGCTATCTAGGTTTAATAAGGTTTTGTTTTTAATATCTCGACCTTAGTAAAAACTTGACATTTGCTGTTTAAAAAAAAACCCTTTAATTTCTTAAAAATTATTGGAGATACATAATAACCAAAATGTTGTGTTCTGAGTCATAAATAAAGACAATGAATGTTAAAGATTTTACTTTAAATAAATACATTTATTTGTCGCTTCGTACATCCAAAAACTCTTATATTCTGATGAAATGAATATCTTAATATATCTAAAAAACACATATATGTGTTTTTTAGATATATTAAGATATTATAATATATATATATATATATATATATATATATATATATATATATATATATATATATATATATATATATATATATATATATATATATATATATATTTTAGATGTTGTTTTTTTGTTTCTTAATCATTAGTAGCTTGTTATTTTTTACTGCTTTTTAAGTATTTTGGTGGTTAACTAAAATATAAAATTTTAGTCCTGAATATTTGTTAATTAAAAAGCTTAGTATATACTAGATATATATGTAAATGCTTGTTATTTAAAATTGTAATTGGGCAATGCCCGTTAATGAGTAAATAAATAAATAAATAAATAAATAAATAAATAAATAGAAATTAAAACTGGTTTAGGTAGCGTCCTCCAGTTATAGAACAAATGAAAATTAACATCAAATCTGAATTTTCTCGTGTAAAAACCTCTACATACCAAGTTTCATTTTAGTGTTAAAATTTGATTAAAACTTATTGAAAAAAAAAACTAAAAATGTTTTTTCTCTGACACCTAGTATTTTCTTTATTATTAGTTTTTAAACATAGGTATGTCTGGACAAATCTGGCTGACTTGTGAAATTTGTGGTTTTGGTGTACATCAGTTATTGGTAAAAAGAAAATTTCAGCAAGAAAAGTGTCACGCAAGAAAACTTTCAACCTGTAAAACAGCTTTACTCGAATTAGGGTTATCCTCGTAGTTAAACTTTTACCACTTAAATCAACTCATATTTCTCGCCCGGTCTCATTTTCATAATCAAACACCGGGGATTACCTTAAAAGTCATCCTTATTCCAGGAAAAGTTTTTCGCTTTTAATTTCACAGCTGAGATGCCACATATTTCAAGCCAAAGTAAACGGGAACGCTATTTGGAGTCGAGTGTCCGCGCGCGCGGAAAATGAAAAATTGTCCGAATCATTTTCTTATTTGCGGAGTGGGAATATGGAAGATATAAATCTTTTTAAACGGAAAAGTCCTCGGAAAGTCTTATGAAAATATGTGAGGTTGACGTTATTGCATATTTAACATAAAATACCTAACTTTTATTTTAAGGATTGTTAATATTGTAGAGAATAATTTTTCCTACAACTTGTGAAAATAGCAAATAGCACACCGTTTTCTTTGATAGAAAATGCCTTACATCACACTAGTGTTGCAAAGTACTTTTCCCACGACCACACACGAAAATGACATAAGACGCACTCCTTAATCATTTAGAAAACAATTAATATCACACGCGTGTTGAAATCTACTTTTTAACACTAGGTATTGTTGAAAATTAGAATGATAGGTGCTTAAATTCTGTAAAAAAAAATTTACAGTATTTTTTAACAAAAGTAAAGTCTTAACTTACCAGTGCTAACAAATATTATTTTTTTACAAATTAAATTGGTATTATATTTGAGGGTTCATTACGTTATAGACTTTTAATTTAATCGGAATGGAAACGCGTTTATTAGTAGGCAACCCATTAAACATATGTACTGAATATCGATAGCGTGTCGATAGATCGAAAAACTATCCTAAATTTGAAACTTATTTAAAATTTAGACAAACATAAAATATAGTAAACACCTTATTGCCTATAAAATACTACTTCTATTTACAAGGTACTTTATAGATGACGTCGTTCAAGATAACTTTTAATGTTGCAACGTCGATTTTAGCATATCGACTATTGTTTTTAATCCCTTTGAAAGTGAGGTTATATGTCACATAACCGCACAACCGCACATATTTATTTATATTTATTATTATTCAAAAATGTTTTTATTTAGTGTTTGTGTCCAGTGATAAGGTGTTTTCACGTAATTTTACCATGAAATACTTAATTAAAGACATAACAGTGCATGTAATAATTATGTAAGGTAGCCCGTCCAGCATCCTTAGTCACTCCCCGGTCCCAAGTTTGTTAATGTGAGGCATACCATGCATCCTACCGCACAAGCTTACCCCCTTATGATCTACGACCAGCGAATGGCACTTCTCTGAATCCGGAGTTGTAGGCCCCCAGCCTGTAACTAGTGTGAGAATCCCACTCCAACATCTAGTGGACCCTTTAAAGAGGCTCTGTACAAGTCACGTTCAAAGCCCCTACTTTTTTATTGATTTGTCTAAAATAACATATTGCATTTTAAACAAAAAAAAAAACAAAACAAAATAGTAAACTACAGTAATTTAGATACTTAAATTTTTAATTTAAATTGGTAAATTTTGTTAAAGCGGTGTAATAATGTTTTGCAAACGTTAAGCGCTAGAGTTTTTATATGTTTTTTGCTGATTAACACCCATCTTTTTAATTAAGATTAAGTGAGAGTTCCGCTTAAATAAAGAACACGTCATATTTTATACGTTGTCTTTTTTATCTTGTGTTGGAATCTGATTGTTTTGTTTTAGTTTACCTATAGGAACTATACCCTTCTGTAGTTTACCACCACAATTATAACTTTAGGTGGCGCCCATATATAAGTACCTTTTTGTGGTAAACTATAATAGGAGGGCTCTCAAATTATCAACTTAATAATTCTGGTACTGATACAAGAGTTAAAGGAATGTTTAGGTTACTCAACCCCGACCCATGCCCCTGACTGACATTGAGCTAGTTAGAAGGTATTTTTGCCTTAAAACAAAGGCTAATTAAACATCTTTAATTAGGCAATCTTAAAATGAGCTTTTAGCCCAATTAAGTTACATTATAAGGTGTTACGAGAGGACAAATGAACCAAGAATTTTAGAAAAACTAAGTCGTCATTGTCCAAAACTGATAATTACAAAAATTTTCTCCGATGGGTAATATACTAGAGTTATAACGAGAAAATATCGAAAATGACCAAGAGTAAAGTATCTTTATTTTTAAAAATAGGACAAAATTGTATAGGTATGTAAATGTTGTAGAGAATTAAATTTATATGTCAAAATTTAAAGTTAAAGAGATAAAGTAAAAAAAAAATATGTTTTTACTAATTTTTAAATTATGCATAAACAGTTTAAATTAAAAAAATAGTAAAATTATTAAATTTTCTTTAAAAATTTGCTTCCTCTTGCCCATTATTTAAGTTTTAATGCGTTATATAAAAATTGACAATTACATTTTTATTACTCTCATGCTTAACTTTAAATTTATGGGAGTATTTCACATACCTATCTCAGTAAACAATTAAATAAAAATATTTATTACGTAAAAATAAAAAAATATGGGATGTCTAAATAATTTTAATATATTAATTCTGAATGTAAAATTGCATTTAATTACATTGAAAAACGTGAAGGGAAATCATAATTAACCCTGAAAGAGATTGTTGACCAATATAAAATGGAGCTGTGTTGCGACTTGTATCATTCAAAAACAAACCAATACAAGAAGACAGTAGTAAGTTTTAGAACATAAAATACTTAATTTTTAAATTTTTAAAAATATTGTGTGTTTCCCAACAAAAATATCTTTTAAAAAACAAAAAAAAATGGAATTCGTATCTGAATCATCATTAGCATCAGCTAGTAAAACTCAAGAGTATAAATCACAAACCATTAAAGATGAGTCAAAAGAACAGACAAAGATAATTGCGATTTACGATTCTGCAGAAGAGGACTTATTAATCAATGAAGAAAAAACTGAAGAGTTCAACTCAATTTCCCTTCGAGACTCACTTCCCCTTCAGTCGGAGGAGATAGTTTCCAGTTATAATTCGGCAGAAAAAGAACATCAGTGAAGAAAACACCCCATTAACGTCAAAAGGAATGGACAAACCAACAGCAACCGAAAATTCTAAATTTTCAATTCGTTGTCGAATTAATATGGGTAAAAGTAGACAATTTATATATTTAAATTTCTTAGAAGGTTTACCAGAGTATACATCAATTTTGACAATAAATTTTCTATAACATTTAATAATACAATTTTTTTCTATTTTAAAAAATTAAAGTAGTTAGTTCCTGGGCATTTTTAATATTTGTAGTTATTACTCGCCCTGTATAATACCAATTGGAGTAAATTTGCCTGCCCTTATCCCGCTATACGACTCAATTTGCTCTTTGAAATAGTGCTATAAACTAAACTGTAAAATTTTATATTTATTAATTTTGGACACATGCGACCAGTTTTCCAAAATTTCCCTTTAAAAATAAAAAAAATCATTTGTCACCTTGTAACACCCTATCCTGGGACACGCTGTATATTACACTAGTGTTTTTAATAGTATATTACATACCAAGTGTTGAAAGTGATAGCCGAGTGCGACAGCACCACGAGTGTGAAAATCACTTAAGACACGAGTCGTATATATAAATATTTTTAAACGACCACCAAAAAGTATTTATTATTAATCCTAAATTATTTTGGTGCCGAAACGCCGTTTATATATATATATATATATATATATATATATATATATATATATATATATATATATATATATATATATATACTCTATAAAATCCGTTTTCGGCACCAGAAAATTATTCAGGATTAATGATAAAATAAAATACCAATGGCGCTAATCCAAAATATCCCGATTTTAATAAATTATAACTTAAGGGGATGCCGTAGCACGTTAAATGAGCTAAAACGCGATTCGCTGCCGTTTTTAAATATTTGTTTGAGAAAAAAGTTGTATATTGAAAAGTTTCTTAAAATGATCCAAAGATTATCGGAAAGTTGGTTATTTTACGGTTTTGTAATTTTGGGAAATTTAATGTGTTAATTATTACCATTACCAAAATCAATTAACTTTCCGATAATCTTTGGATCATTTTAAGAAACTTTTCTATGTACAACTTTTTCTCAAAACAAATATTTAAAAACGGCAGCGAATCGCGTTTTAGCTAATTTAACGTGCTACGGCATCCTCTTAAGCAGGCAACTTAAATCTGGCTTCCTTTCAAGTGTTACGAAAGAAGCGAAAGGGATAGATAGAAAATAGAAGAACCGCGCTTATCTTTCAGGCTAAGGTTGGACCAGAATTCATGATTTATAACAGAGATTATTCAAAATTAATATCAAATCACAAAATTGCCTTCTAATCGTAGCTCGGTCTGTCAGAAAGTGTAATTTCAAGTCTGTAAATGTCCGACCAAAATTTGACCTTTGTTGAACCACTTAGGCGAATTTCGGCGTGTCGACTCTGAAATGTACTCCCGAAATCCGACGGCTATCAGGCCAAAGATTTAAAAAGACATGTGAAATGTCGCTGCTTCCATCAAACCATGGACTCGAGAAAGGTTCATAAACCACAAAAATATTAACCGGTCACAAAAATCTCATTTGTAAAGGTTAACACTAACAGCTAGCTGAAGCATCCAGTAGGTATATGCTGGAAGAAAAAAAATCAAGTCATCGTCACTCTAATTTGGTGTATTCCTTTTATGCTCCAGAACCGCCCGGAACGACACCATGAGTGTTCCTTTTACAATTTTTTGACATTTTTTCATGTTATAGAACCGTTCTTGACACTATTGACAGTTCAGAGAACGGTTCAGAACGGTTCTACAAGGTAAAAGGAATACACTAATTGGTGTATTCCTTTTATGTTTTAGAACCGCCCAGAACGACACCGTAAGTGTTCCTTTTATAGTGGAGTTGTTCTGCAAAACCGTTCATATTACCTCTCCCTTGCCTCTCATGCGCCATCATCGAAGGAGGTGCACGAGTGTTCTGACACTAATGACATATGCCAAAAGGCAAATAGTAAAAATACTTGGGTATATTTGAAAAATATCTATAATAATTTACTGTGGTTAAATAATTAACCCGAAAAAAACTAATATAAACCTCGGATGACTAAAACAAAAACCAAACGAAGCACAACAAATCTCGTCAAATCTTATAAATGTCATGTCAACGGGCAAATCCCACTGTTTTTTGGTGTTCCTTTTTAAAACTGCTTTGATCGGTTCTGAAGAACGGTTCTACAAGTTCAAGGAATACCACCAAATGAAACGCTTGTCAGGCCTAAGGAGGTTCTAGGCCACAGGAACCTTTTAGGTTAATTTTGCGATGTTAAGTCACTGCGCAATAGACGGCGCTAGAGGTACCAAATATAATATAATAATATGCTAGGAAACCCGCTGTAATTAAATTCATAAACTACACTGTTACAACCTATTCTGGGAGATACTGTACGTGTGATGTCATTCCAAAGATTGTATACCTCCCTTACGCCATCCAAAACAAAGAAACAGTGTGTCACTACTGTCATATTTTTATTTAAAATAAATTTGGTGTCATCAGGCTGTAAATTGGAATTACATTAAAAAACTTTGCCAAATTTTTTTTTCTTTTGCTTCTTCTAGCATACTTGTTTTATGAATACTTAAATAGTAATTTATGTAACAAGTGCATAAAGTGATTTTTTTACAAATGGGAAGTTTGACAGCACGAGCCGTTAGGCGACTCACGGCAATCTCTATGAGTAAAAAAACACTTTATGCATGTGTTATAAACTATATTTTTCCACGACCGTATAACATTTTCTCCAAAATAACATTTTATACATGTTTTACTTATCTAAACTTAGTAGTTTTAAATTTTGCAGCACAGCCATTAGATTGCAAAAAAAATCATATCCTCCTTATTTTTAAAAGATTTATCCTCTTTATAACTATGCATTTATTATTTAGTTTTAGAAAATTGCATGTGCTTACTTTTTGTAGAAATAATACTAAAACAGTATTAATTTCTTTTCAGTTTCTTAGTCGTTCAAATTCGTTATAACTATTAATGTTTTAATCATTTTTATTAAATTTATTTGCAAACTGTCAAATTTTAAAACTAGTGACACATGAACTAAAAAAAGTAATGACGAAATCAAAGGTAACTTGACCGTTTGGTTCAGTTGATGTCGCGTTTACTGTTACATTGCATAAATTGATATTTAAGTGTATTGTTGTAGGCACATAAAACAAAACACTAATTTAAAGTGTGAAAGAAAGCTTTAAAGTGTTAAAAAAGTTACTTTTTTAACACTTTATGTAGTGTACTAGAATGGATACACAGATTTTTTTTTAACGGTCGTGAAAAAAAAATGTATAAATATTATATTATAATATTTTATAAAAAACGCCACACTGGCCAAAAAATACCCCCAGTAAGCTAATTATAAAGAAAAAATTAAACTCTTTATTAAAACAAACTCGTAGTTATTTTAAAAATGTATACTCTAATTTTTTTTTACTGACTTTTGTGCTTTCATTAATAAAGTTAAAAATATTGAAAAGTTCTTGCATGCTCACTAAACAAAAAATTAATGAAGTATAATCGATGTGGTCAATTAGCAAGTTTTTACTGACATGTATCCCGCAGCTATACTCAGTTTCAACCGAAAAAAACACCTGTAGGTATAATATTTTAGCTAAATTACCAGCTAACTCATAATTATATGTCATAATTTATGAGCAATGTTCCTATACAGGATGTCAATATTGTTTAAAAGTAGGCATGATTATTATTAATTTTATTATTCTATAAACAACTATTAACTATTAGGAAATAAAAGTAAGTGTAAATGAATGATTGATCATGGTGATTGTGATGATTTTGAGGTTTTATTTTTATCTTTGGACAAACCACGAAGGCTAAAAGCCTAAATACTAACGTACCGTGGGTGTCTTAAGCGAGGTAAGAGGGAGTTTGTTGACACGGGACTTAAATACTTGAAGATTTGGGGGAAGGAAAGACCTCCGCGGGCAGCAGGTTCCACGATCTAGAAACTCTAGGAATAAAAGAACGAACAAAGTGAGAAGTTCGGAGCCTGTCCAGTTTGACCGTATAGGGATGCATACGCGCGAAACCACGAGTGTCTCTGTTGGGAACCTATAAAAAAGCGATAAATCCCCACAGCCCGACGATGGGCAAGAGGGAAGCCTTTCCGTAAGTAAAGGATCATTAATGAGACGAATAGCTCTTTTTGAATAGAATCAAGAATGCTTAGGGTTGTGGGGACGTCATGCCCCAGACATGAGAACGATATTCCAAGGGAGGTCGGATTTGGGACACATATAAAGTGTATAAATTAGAAGCGGAAAAATACTTTTTTGCTCGAAAGAGAAATCCAAGCTTTTTGAAGCTGCCGTGGCTATAGATACAATGTGTTTATGCCAGTTGAGGTTAATTTCATATGTGACTCCCACAAGATTGAAGGTGTCTTTGCTCTGTAAAACTTGGCTCTCATAAGTAGAGGATGAGTATTTGATGATTCTTTTCGCGACAAGGAACATGATTGTATTTTGGATGCATTAAAATGGACGAGATTTTTGGCGCCCCAATCCAATATTAAATTAAGATCCTGCGAAAGAGATATCTGCATCGCTCTGCGTTTGTTTTCCAAGTCAGGTTTAGTGATGGGTTTAGGAACCTGAAAACTGGAGTGAAGGGTACTATCTATCGTCGGCGAAACTATGAATGGAATTAGTTGTGGACGAGAGAAGGTCGTTGATGTGAAGAAGAAGCGTGCTATAGAAGATGGTCAATTTTTCATCATTGTAAAAATTTCCAAATTACCTTTAAAATTATTTATTTATTGAAAAAATATGTAAAGAGCTTTTTGTAAAGAGTTTCTTTTAAAGTATAAAATATATTGAAAATATTTTCCGATTTTAGGAAAAAATTAAGCTAGGTGTTTGCCATTTAGGTTAAGCAACATAATGTTACAACTCGGTCAATTAGCTGATAAAAATTGGTAGAGTAAACGTCAATAGTAAAAATGCCACGGCGTCATCATTTCTGTCTCACTTTATTATTCCCCTTTTTGTTGCTCGCACACTATTTAAACGATGCGTTTAGACTGCAATAGTTGATTGCCGTCCTTATTTTTAGGACCCTTGTGGGTTTTTATTATTAAAGAGATCTTTATCTGAATTTAAAATGCCTACAGAAATTACCCGATTTTTGGTTTTCTCAGGTAAGAAAATATTTATTTTTTTGTCTGTAAAATGGTGTTCCGTAGAAATTGAGCTTTCAGGAACTTATCTTAGAAAACTCTACTATGGCACTCTTTAACGCGGTGGCAAATTCAAAGGGGAAGTTTTGCATCGTCGCGGTCGGGTTCGGGGAATATCAACGCACTCCGATCGACAGAATATAGTAAAAATTAAGCATTAAACTTATGTTCCACTCTGTACGGTTGCCGCGACTTCAAACACGAATACATGCGTACATACTGTCAAAAGCTAGTCGAATTTTGTTTCCGTCGTTGTTTCACCGACCCATGTCCGAAGTGCCTTATTCCCCACACTTCGCTCACTAATCAGGCTTCAAAAGAAGACGCCCAAAAAATCTATTTTTCTTTCATTAGAAAGAAAGACAAAAGAAAAAAGACAGTTTTTAATAATATTTCACCCACGAAAATTCAAGCAATCTTAAAATATTTGGGAGAAGCTTTTGATATACCCTGTAAAATGGACCATGGACCTTTAATACCTTTTAAGTTAATTTTATAAACTTGTTTTCTTTTCAACAACCTTTTGATTTATTTACCAATCAAAAAAATGTTTCTAAGAAAAACATTACAGATTTAGACAGAACTTTTTTTTACTTGTACTTATTTTATTTAAAAACTAATAAAAATCCGATTGAAAAGAAAATTTGGAAAAAACTGGTATAGGTGTAAAATTAATAAAATCGTCCTTTTTATCAACTTTAAGATATATGTTTCTTCTA
>JACEGR010012745.1:0-10792 GCA_014170235.1 Listronotus bonariensis | reverse complement strand
AACTTTATATAAACATATGTTTGAAATTGATTTTTTATAATAAACCCTCCCACAATAGGGTTTTAAGAAGTTTTCTATAAGAGATTTTTGATAAATATTTAAAAAAGGGATGCCATTGCATTTTCGTTAAATTAAGATAATTTTTTAGATTCTCGTAAACAATTTTTCTATCTCGAATAATTTGGTTCGACATAGGGTTTTGGTGTAAATAAACACATTTTTTTATTGCCATTTCATATCGCTAATATCATATTTTTATTTATTAATCAAAATTAGTTTACTAAAAGAAAGATTGGCTAATACATCAGTGTTGTAACTTATATTTCATATAATAAGTAGTAAAGCAATGTATGAAGGCTTCAAATATACCGGTTGAGTTAAATAAGATAACACGTAGGCAATGTGAGGAAAAGAGTCAATCTTACTAAATACCGGCATGTAAACAAGCGTGACTAATAGTGCTTGTTTTGTTATTCTATTACTCGCCGATGTACCAAAACTGCTTGCTCAAGCAGTAGAAGGACATGTACGTAGTTCCACTGATCCTAAATCAAAGATTTCTCAAGTTACCTTTAATACAGACAAAAGTTTAAATCGTTTACATTTAAAAATAGATAAACGTAGGACTATCGAAACCGTTATGTTTTTGTTTTATTACAAAAATAGTAGTGTAAGTGATAACCTTCTATTTTAACTTTACCAGGTCTCCAATATTGTCCTATCTTAAACTTTTTAGAAACCGCATCGTATGTTTATATTTGGGCTAAATTTTAAACTCAGCCAGTTTATTCAGGGTGTCCCGTAATTCTTTGGACATAGGTTGTTGTACGATACCTGACATAAGAATAAAGTGTTTTAGCTCAATATCGCTTAGCAAAATGTTATTGGTTTTTATTCTACAGGGTGTTAAAACTAATTTTTTACCAACCATTTAGTGAAATATCTCGGAATTCACTGGTCAGAATAAAGTGAAATCGGTGTACTTTTACTATTTAGGATGACGAACACGAATATGATATTTACTTTGCCATTACCACTAGATGGCGCCACATACAATAACATTGATTGATTAAAATGGTCATAACTTTTTGACCTCTCTGTGTGCACATTTGCGAGTGAAAATAATAAAACAACATTTAATTTTGGTCAAAAAGGTACACTTCTTTGATCTATAAAAAGTAGACCGTTTTTGAAATAAACGACCTTCTTATTAAATAACCGTCAGGAATTGTGGCAAAAGATTGTGGAAGGCATCAATATCATCAGGACCCAAGATGAATTATTATTTGAAGTCAGGCAAAATTTAAATAAAAGAAATAGACAATGTATCCCAGTGGATGGTTAACATTTTGAACATTTATTATAATCAATACCCTTATTTAACTATTATCGTTGTTAATTAAATTTTAGAGTATTCGTGCGCAACCTAATAAAAAAGTCGTTTATTTCGAAAACGGTCTGCTTTTTGCAGATCAAAGAAGTCTATATGTTTGGACTAAAATTAAATGCAGTTTTATTATTTCCACTCGCAAATGTGCATACAGAAAGGTCAAAAAACTATGACCATTTTAATCAATTAATGTTATTGTATGTGGCGTCATCTAGTGGTAATGGAAAAATAGATATCATATTCGTGTTCGTCATCCCAAATAGTAAAAGTACACCAAATGTTACTTTAATCGGTCCAGTGGATTCCGATATATTTCACTAACTTTTGGTAAAAAATTTGTTTTAACACCCTGTAGAACGAAAACCAATAACATTTTGCTAAGCGATATTGAGCTCAAACGTTTTATTTTCATGTCAGGTATCCTAAATTAACCTATGTCCAGTTAATTACGGGACACCCTGTATAAATAAATCGGTCATCAATTAGATCAATAATGAATTTAGAAATGTTTTGCCGGGGGAGAGTTTAGTATACCCGGGGGATCCTAAGGTTAAAAAAAAGTTTTCGCTTTAAAAGTTAATCAAAAAAAGTCTTCACCTTTAAAAAGCAAACAAACCAGTAAGTCGTACTTTCAGATTACATTCTATTACTTATGCTATAGACCACCAAATATCATTTGGGGGATTTGTTTTTGCTCCAGGCGGATTATCCTTTTCGCCCGCCCTAAATTTAACGCTGAATAGGATTGTCTTTAATGGCATCTTTAGGTACGGCAGTACCATCACTTATGTTTTATAAATAGCTTCTACCTTGTAAAAGTTATTTTTATTAAATAACTAGTTGACTCATAAATATATTTTTAGTCTGAGTATTAAATGTTAAAGTCCAAATGCAAATTTTTATACCAACAATGTTTTTGCAAATTGGCAGTATGACAATTAATTTGTTGGTGGTCACGAAAAAAATGTTGGCAAAAAGGGAAAGTTTGCCTTTCAATTTTTCTAAACTTAATCATGTTTAAACGCATTATTTGTAATTTCCAATAATTTTATTGGTTTGTTTTTTTTTCACTAAGACGGAATTAATTGGGTGGAATTTTTTATATTTTATTTTTTGGTATATGTAAAAGGAGCACAAAGTGACGGCAAGAATGAAAACGAGTTTGGGGAGGTGCCCTAATAAACATTTATTTTTGTTTTTTGTTAAAACTTTCAATAAATTTTAGCATTTATTGAAACTCACCAGAACTAATCAAAACTAATTTTGTATTTATAAAGAAGAGTAAAAATTAAAAACTATATAATAGTTTCTGCAAAACCCGCTTAAATTAATTACATTTTTTAAAATTTAACTCTTTAAATATGCATCAGAATAAAATATGATTTTTACAAATTATATTTATTTGCTAACTTTTTTGTATTTCTATATCTCAAACAAAAATTTAAAAAAATATATATTTTTGTGACTTAAGTTTTTGTAAAATAAACAACGCAAATACTAAAGATTAAAATTAACATTTTATAAGGTAAATAAATTTAATTTTGGCTTATTCAGAAGTTTCACATAATTTCGTATTTTAAATAAAAATGGCCTAAAACTGCAAATAGGCCTAAAATTTTTGTGCATAGTTTCTCTACTGCAGCTACAATTTTGCTAAGAAAAATTGTAATATATTATTCGATTTTTTTATTTAGAAAATTTGATCTTTTCTTTTGTTTGGCCAGGAACCTTAAAATTACCAAATAGAACTTTTTTATACATTATCCTTTTTTTGCATTAACTCTTATAAACTTATCTAATTTATGTGATCAGAAGGAATCCACAGATGGATTTTAAACAACATCATAGACTACTTATCATTTCCAATGTATAAAAAATATTGTAGGCAACTGTAGCTTCCCGTAAAATAATAAACATTATAAATTATAACCTTCAGTAGCTTAATTAATTCAGATTTTCTCAATGTTTTTGCATTGGGTTATACATTAACACACTGTTAACTATATTTTTGCATCGTTGGAAAAACTTAGTAAAAATAAATTTTAATTAGGTTTATATATTGATGTATTAAAGCTAAAAATAAATTAGCACAAAAAGTAAAATTCGATTAACAAAAAAAAACTATTGTTTGAATATTCTGAACAAGGATAGTTGTTAATTGGGTACAAGCTAACCTTAAAAATAATAGAACCGCTTTGGTCCTGGTCCCTCTTTTCATTTAATATTTTGGGGGTAAGTCTTACTCCTGCTATAGGGTGGCAATTCAGGGGTTGATAGTGACAAAAAATGTTTCCACCTAAAATAAAAAATTGACTGGTCCGAGTGTTTTTCCTTAAATGACCTGCTGTGCCCAAAATTAGCTCTGTTTCGTTTTCAAATGGCCACCCTGTATATCTTATTACATAATACATAATATTAATATTAAAATATTTGCTTCTTTTTCTATATTAAATCTTTATATTGTATTAAAATTTACAGATTTTAAAATAGGGAACCAGCCGCTTTTACTTTAGACTTTCTTCTAATAAATGTTTATTAATAATAAAAATTTCCCTATAAACCGTTTTTATAGTAAAATTTCTAAAAAAACGTAATAATTAAGTTGAGGTATTTTAAATTGCTCTAGTTTTTTATTTTTTAATAAATATTTATAAAACTAGAATTTCTCGTTTATTTTTATCAATAAACCATTTAATTCGTTTATTTTAAAAATATGCAATATTTAGGTACTAGAAGAAAAAATATTTGTTATTTAAAAAATGTTCATAAATGAAAAGAAATAATATTTTATAAAGAAGTAAACAAATAAATACAATTTAAAACAATCGATGTATACTTATTAAAAAATTAAAAATATTATTATCGAATGTTATTTTTGCACAGGGTACTATCTAATAATTATTGACATTATTTTAATAAAAACAAATACAAAATAGGTGGTGTTAGCATTTATTAGATGATTTTGAAATACAAAAAAATATATGCTTGTTTGGGCAAGTAGTAAAATTTTATTACTTTCAACGTTACTTTGGAATTGATTGTGAAATGACTGTGTAGATTTGATAAGGCATGTAGGTGGATAATTCACAATAATTTTTTTTTTAATTTTAATTACGCCAACGTATCTTATCAGTCAGAAAATAAAGCACTTGAGGGGTAAAAGTTAGGAATTTTGTAGGACAGGACTGATCGGAATGCGGCTTTTTCATTCGCTTCCAAAAATTATTTGTAAAATGTATACCTAATTTTAACCTTATAGGTATTTGGGGGTCGTTTTCGACATGAAATTCTGATTCAGCGACCCACAAAACGCTCTACACAATAATTTTGTTTTTGGCACTTTGCCAAGATAACGTCCGCGTTCAAGTTTGGGTGCAGATGATGTTTGTCAGCGTTCCTGAGCTCCAAGTGTTCGGGATGGTCAATTTAAATATTATAATCGTAATCAGCTCCTAAAAACCTCCGGGTACCTGACATAGGCCAGTTCTAACTCTTATTTACAAAGTTATTTAATTTTTTAAAGGACGGCTCAAAAAAGTATTTCTTAAATACATTTTTGGGGGCAGCAATGCAACTTTCAGTTTGTATAAGGTAAAAATTAGGTACAAATTTAACTAACAATTTTTTGGAAGCGAATGCAAAATACCGCTTTTCGAATTGTTCTGTCCTAAAGTAATCCAAAACTTTTGTGCTTCATTGCCTCGACTATAAATGTACCTATTGTTTTTCAACATTTATCAGAACTTCTGTACCAATATTTTTTAGGGTTCATATAGGTAACTTAAATAATATATGTAGAAGTCTAGAAGATATCCGAATGTAATAATTTAATTAATACAATTTTAATATATGTCATTTTTGAAGAAAACGATTTAATTTTCACTTTCAGTCTTTTAAAACGTTTAATAGCTAAGTACTTCTATCAAATAATTACTATTGCAACCTTGGATTGCTCGATTGTATTAGTTTTTCTTAATGTTTTAACAGTAAATTGTCACATTGGTACATAAATCTTAAGATTATATTGATTGCCTTGAACTTTTAACGAAAATGATTCATTTCGTTCCTTCGTTTCTGGTTTTCTGCAGGTATTAGAAGGTGTATTTATTTATTTTAAACAGGTGACCAGTCTGCTGACACAGCGCCTTTAAGTGTTATGCATTCTTCATGCAATATTTACACAAGCTATGGTATGGTAGTTATTACGTTTATGTATTACTATTTAAAAACGTTTGTTTCTGTCTTCAGAATAGTTTACAAGGGCGTGTGGAAAGCCTAAGTATTTAATATTATTGCAGCCTTAAAAATTGTGGTATTAGTGTATAGGGTGTCCTATTTTGGTTGGAACAGCAACCCAGCAAACACTATTTGCCGACAATATACATTTTTCATCTTGGCATTGATGGTAAAGCATTGGCAATTGGTGGCAATATTATACCAACATCTAATACGCATTAAAAAATTAACCCTAAATAAACACTTAATTGCCAATAAATTTTACATGCAGGCGAATTGCCGGCAAGCATACAAAAATGGCGGCATACCAATTCTGATTAAATAAAGCATGCCTTTTTGTTGCAGGCAAATAAATATAGGATTTTTGAAGGCAAACCTTCAACGCATATTCATACTTTCCAAACCATATTATTAACATGGGTATTTAACTAACATTTGAGCAATTTTTTGATTTGTTTTATTTATAATGGCGGCTATACAACATTATTTTATGTTTTTTACATAATTTAAACGAAATGGCCTTTCCCTAACATTTTATTGATACAAATCATGCCAATAAAAATTAAGTCAAACAAAATGTTTATTATGTATTTTTGAGAAAATAAAAATAAAATGATGGTAAAATAAGCTAGGTTAATTTCGACGATTTCGACCGAAGGTGATAAATTTTCAATTCAAATTTCCTGCTTAGCCGAAATACAAGATTTGACGATTTTGACAGATGAGGCAACCTTGCTTTTGTTTGGCCGCTTTGTGCAATTGTTTTGTACGTGGTTTTTTAGCTTTTTAGTTTCTTTTTTAAAGAAAAGAGTTTTTAGTAGACATAATTAAGTGTATTCATTACCTAATTAATGTGTGTTGTGTAATTAATTGGTGATGGCTGGTCAAGAAGGCGGGTTATTCAAGTAGACTGTTAGGAGCTGTAAACATTTTGTTTAAAACCTTTTAAGTTTGTAGTTACCTAAAAAATTATATGAAATCAGGGAGTTGCCTTATTAAAAGTTTTAAAGACGAGTTGATAAAAACAAAATTATATATATTTAATAGTTTTTTTTGACATCTAATCCTTTAAAATATTTCTCCCTATGAAAACCTAAGCTACTTTTTTGTGAAATGAAATAGCTCATAGCCTCTTACTTTCTAAGCAACAGGGTGATTATGAAAATTTTACATTTTCAGGTACCCTTTATTTTAGTTGGCTAATAACGTATCAACAAGGTAAAATTTAATTTTATATATTCTTTTCGTAGAATGCAGCAGCGTTGTAGGATTTTTTTCCAAATATTATTGTTTTTGATATATTTGCCAAAGTTGGGTTTTTTATTGCATATTTGTCAAAAAAAGTTTGCCTTTTTACAAGCTTTCTAAAAATATATAACACTAAAGGTTTACTGTTTTAAGCACCGACAAAATTCCCAATTTTCATATTTGAAATCCAAAATTTTGCAGTAGGCCTTTAAAAACATCAGTTACCAAATTTTTTTATAACTTATATATTGTGGTACTAAGTATTGTTTTTTCTTTTGTTATAAAAATCGAGGTAGGTAGCACTTTCTTAGGCAAAATTTTTAATTAGTAAATGGTTTTTGGTAAATAATTTTCTAAATTTATTGTTAGCATATTCTATTTTGTCCTGTCTGTCTCTCTGTCTGTCTGTCTGTCTGTCTGTCTGTCTGTCTGTCTGTATCGACATTTAATTAATGCAACACGTTGAAACTATGATTTCTAACTGCTTTATCTAAAGCAATAAAGATTTTGTATTATGTTTTTTGAATTTAGAATAAACTAAATATGTATAATATGCTAAAAATAATTTAGGAAAATTATTTAATAAAACCAATTTTCATATTAATATTGTTGCTGGTGTAAGTGCTACGAACCAAGATATATGTAACAAGAAAAAAACAGAATTTAAATAACAAAATTAAATTTAAAAATTCGTAACGTAAGCACCACAACCATAATCAAGTCAATAAAAAAACTGTTAACTGATTATTTTGTATGACCTACTGCAAAATTTTCGATGTAAATTGTGAGTATTGAGAATTTTGTCGTTGTTTATAAAAAAACCCACAGTGTTTTACATTTTTAAAAAGCTTGTAAAAAAGCAAATCAATTTTTTGACACATATTCTAGAGAGTTGCATTTAGAAAACCCATTATTGGTCGATATTTTTAAAACAAAAATATTACAGGCTCACAAAAAAATTGAAGTTGGTGGTCCGAAAGACTAGACCATGGTATTTTTATGTTTTTGGGGTCGCTGAATCCAAACCCTGACCCCATAAGGATATTTAAAGGTAAAATCTTCAAAATTCATCAAAAATAGACCACAAACCTGGTGTCTTTATGTTTTAGGGGTCGCTGAATCCTAATCCGGAGTCAGTTTAAACCCATTAGGTCATGGTCAAATTCATTTGAAAGTCAAATTATTAAAATTCATTAAAAATAAACCACAAACGTGGTACCTTTATGTGTTTTGGGATCGCTAAATCCGAAAGGGTTAATTTGACTACGGATTCGGATATGGCGACCCAAAAACCTCAAAATATCATTATTTTAGTGCATTTACGATAACTTTTGATGATTTGACCTTAATATGATTCTTAACCCCATAGGGTCAATTTGACCACGGATTCAGCGACCCCGAACATAAATTTACCATGATTCTGGTCTATTTTCAATAAAATTTAATGATTTGACCTTTGAAATGATCCTGATCATGACCTGATGGGATCAAACTAACCCCGGATTCGGATTTAGTGATTGCAAAAACATAAAAATATCACGATTATGGTCTCAAAAATTTGTTTGTGATAAGCACAAGTATATGCCAGGCCAACTAAAAGGTGGTGCTGACTTGGTTGGCCATATTTTCAAAAGTAATAAAGTTAGATGTACCTTATGTGGTCTTTTCTGAAAGCTCTTTTTCATGGTAATATAATATGCATGGTGCCTCATTAAACAAAAAATTTTTTTTTACCCTGTAACCTGTGTAACCTTTAAAAACAGAGAAACTCGTAGTACCGCACGTAGGTTTGTATCCCTATACGGTCCAACTGGACAGGCTTCAAACTTCTTTCTTTTATACCCAGAGTACTAGACCATGCCATGCCATAAATTCTATAGCCAATATCGGGACATCTGGTATAATTAAGTTTAGCTGGGGGATGCAGGGTGCATGATTTTTTTTTGTATTTTAATATATAAAATTTAAAAAATTTAGTATAATTTTAAAGGTATACTAAATGCAAAATTCTTTCAACTAATTCTGCCAACAGTCGATTTCTTTCGTCAGTCCGCTGACTTAAAATTCATGAAATATTCTTCCTGATTTGATATTATGTAAAGGAATTAAAAATAAGTATTTAAATATTATTATTTATTGTAATAAAAGGGTTAAAATAGAACTAAATATTTTGTTTCGATATCGTAAATCGGGACTTTTCGCTATGAAACCGGGACGTCGCGTCGGGACATAGAGCCTAATAACGGTGAGAGTCCCGATATATCGGGATCGGATGGCAACCCCAAGCGGAGGTCTTCCTATTATCTTTAAATCGACTAAAGATACCCACAGTAAGAAGGTTAGTATTAAGGCCTTTAGCCTTGACCGTGGATTGTCCGAAGATAAAAAAAATACCAAAACTTTATAGGCGCATCAAACTATTTTATATCCTGTTGTTTATATCAAATTACCAATTATTTTATTGTTACTGTTAAATGATATATGACCCATATTTTTAATGATTAATAATGTCTTTCACATGTTATTTCTGACTATACGTCTACTGATTCTATTATTTTATTTGATTGTCATGGCCATCTTTACCCGGGATCGAGATTGCGTTGCAGCTGACATCAATTGGAAAAATTATTGTTAAAAAAGAAACAGCTCAAGATCAAGGACTGATTTAATAAAACTACGTTGACAATTAAACAAAAAAATAAGCATTTTAAAATTACCGGATTTATGAGCTGCTTGGTAATAGTATTTTACGTTATAAGTCCGGTAGGTGACTTAATAATACACATTTCTATGCCAATAAAAATTAAGTACCGAGCAAAATTTAAAAGGTAATTTGTCAAAATTTTTCCAATACAAACAAAAAATCTCGCCTTCATTTACAAACAATATTATATTTTAATAATTTTATTTTATAAATTTATACAAACGGTTTACGTATGGGATTCACAAGGGGACAAATGGATGAAAAATTTTATTTAAAAAAAGTCGTTATTAATAAAAAATTTGGCTGTAAAAAATTATGATTAACGAAAATAAAAAGTTGATTTTGTTTACAGGGTTCGCAAAAACTTAAAAATATTATTTTGTTATAAAAGCAAACTACCTTTATTTTTTATTCTTAAGCAAAATATCTAATTAATACAAAATTTTCATTTACATTATCATATCATTTCACATTCGTTTTACAGCTAAAAAAATGTGTTGTGTAAGAATCTGGAGGAAGCAGTTTCATGAAACCTTAACAATATCAAAGTGATTTTAAATAATATTTTACTTTCTGGAGAAAAATTATGGTTTTAAAATGTTTGACGAACCCTGTATACATAATTAACATTTTCTCTTCGTAAATTATATTTTTTTTGCAAGCAAAAATTTGTTATAAAAGATAACTTTTTCTCGAAAAATAAAATTCTTACTCCATTTGTCCTTTTGTAAACCCCATCCGTCGACCATCTGTAGTATTTAAATATTGATCAAACCTGCAAAGAAAATACAAATTCCCGGTAGAGCAGTGAACAGAGTCTTTGATCTCTAACCCAAAAGTCCGGGTTCAATACCCAGCAAAAATGATTGAAATGATCCTGAATATGACCTGATGGGATTAAACTAACCTCGGATTCGGATTTAGTGATTGCAAAATCATAAAAATATCACGATTGCGGTCTCGAAAAATTCGTTTTCGATAAGCACAAGTATCTTCCAGACTAACTGAAAGATGTGGCTGACTTGGTTGGCCATATTATCAAAACTAATAAAGGATGGCAACCCTAAGCGGAGGTCTTCCTATCATCTTTAAATCGTTGAAGACACCCACAGTAAGTACGTTAGTATTTAGGCTTTTAGCCTTGGCCGTGGAATGTCCGAAAATAAAAAATACCAAAATACGTAGGTAACAGCCTTGTTCTCCATATCATAGGT
>JACEGR010012744.1:0-10795 GCA_014170235.1 Listronotus bonariensis | reverse complement strand
AAAATGCATAGAAAACATACAAATAAAATTGTTGTTGTTGTTTTCACAAAATGTAAATGCTACGCAAATATTTGTTATTTTTTAAAATTCCAATAATAATGCGGTTTTCAGGCTTCCTTATTTTTCAAAATTCTAACAATAATATTATTTTACTTCTTATCAAGACTTATTTTTCGAAAATATTTTAGTTTTGTGGTGTTTGTTACAAAATATACCGTGAGAATCAAAAACTGTAGGTAGTTATCAATAAAGCACTTGTTTAAGAGTTTTAGCAAAAACATAGAGATTTGAAAAACTCGAAAAATAAATGGTTTATGTTGAATACTTTGGATATATAACAAAAATACATTTTTAAATATTAAACTGTTTTAAATAAGATTTTTGCAATGTGGTAGATTGTATATGTGTAAAAATAACTTTATAAAAAAACGTTGCAGTTATCACGAAAATGTGGTTAGATATAACTAGTGAGAAAGGAAATACAGTGGGAAAAATAACGAGCGAATAAGTTTCATTTTATTAAAAGTAGAACATCGTAATGGAAGTATTAAGAGCCCGAAGTAAGTTTTTTTTGATAACAATATCGGTTTTTTTTTAATTTTTCTGTAATAGTAATCACCTTTTTTTTTTATTGTAGTTCCTACAGTTTTACCGGCTTGGCTGAACAGTAAGTGATTTTTAATTACTTAAAATAATTTCTACCTAAGATTATTATAAGATTATCTTTTTTTTTTAAAGTGGAACACTGATATAAGATTTTTTTAGTGGAAATGGTGTTCGGGACATTCCGCCTAGTGCGGAGTGAAGCAGAATATCGCTTCCCCAACAACAATGTGAGTTGTTAGGCTTTACAAAAAAACAATTTTTTTAAAGCATGTTTCTTTTTTTAGTTTACATACGAGGTAAGAGTAGCCCCCACCATTCCGGGGGCATTTTTTGCTGTTCGAGGCAAGGGGGCTGCACACTGTCGCAGCCCCCGTGGAGGAGGGGGTGATTGCAGTCTATTATTGGCAGCCGTAAGGTAAATATATCTTTTTATTTGTATATCTGTGATGCTTCTCACAAACTATTTCTTACTAAGATTACTAATTAAGTGTTTTGGTAGTTTTTAAATGGGTTAAATTTAAGAAATAGATATAAATTTCTTTTTAAATAAAATTTTCATTTTATTCTGCTAGGTATATTATAATTCGGTTTACATGAACATACCAATTTTTGTTAAAATTTCAGATAATATTTCCATTTGAATCGGTACTATATTTTTCGCTTAAACTAAGGCAAATAAGATTTTTTTAAAATATGCTTTTCTTTTACCCTGTATATAACATGTGCGTATTCCAAATTTTTAGATTAACTAAAAAATAAGAATTTTGTTAAACATTTCAGATAATATTT
This sequence comes from Listronotus bonariensis, assembly GCA_014170235.1. Lineage (NCBI taxonomy): Eukaryota > Metazoa > Arthropoda > Insecta > Coleoptera > Curculionidae > Listronotus > Listronotus bonariensis. Next base: position 9,400 of record JACEGR010012744.1, on the reverse strand, counting down.
TACTCTGTATATTTGTGTTTTAAAGCTTTAGAACTACATTGATATTATTTTACCTTAAGATCAACCAACTTAAGAAGTTTAAAAAAAAAAATGCTAAAAATAGTATATAGATTTAAAAAAAAAAGTATTTAAAGTTAATATTTTAATTTTCCTCTTAGTCTAAGTAAAAACAAAAAGAAAATGTGACTATATTTAACATTTCTTCTAACCTATTGTTTTACTCTGTATATTTGTGTTTTTTTTTAAAGCCTTAGGACTAAGTTTATAATATTTTACCTTAAGATCAACCAACTTAAGAAGTTTTTTTTAAAAAAAGGCTAAAAATATTTCCACATAGACCTGTATATTGATTTTTAATACTAAGTTGATAATAATTTTTCTATTTTTAAATTTTATAAGTAATAATAAGATTAAAAAAAAAGTTTTTAAAGTTAATATTTTTATTTATTCTGGTATATTTTTTTTAATTTTCCTCTTAGTCAGAAATTTCAGATAATATTTTACTCTGTATATTTGTGTTTTAAAGCTTTAGAACTACATTGATATTATTTTACCTTAAGATCAACCAACTTAAAGAAGTTTAAAAAAAAAATGCTAAAAATAGTATATATAGATTTAAAAAAAAGAAAGTATTTAAAGTTAATATTTTTAATTTTCTCTTAGTCTAAGTAAACAAAAAGAAAATGTGACTATATTTAACATTTCTTCTAACCTATTGTTTTACTCTGTATATTTGTGTTTTTTTTTAAAGCCTTAGGACTAAGTTTATAATATTTTACCTTAAGATCAACCAACTTAAGAAGTTTTTTTTTTAAAAAAGGCTAAAAAATATTTCCACATAGACCTGTATATTGATTTTTAATACTAAGTTGATAATAATTTTTCTATTTTTAAATTTTATAAGTAATAATAAGATTAAAAAAAAAAAAGGCTAAAAAATATTTCTACATAGACCTGTATATTGATTTTAAAAAAGTATTTTAAAGTTAATATTTTTATTTTATTCTGGTATACAAAAAGGGTATAACTAACATTTTTAAAGTTCTCGAGTTAAATGCAGAAAATAATACTAGAGTGTATGTTCTTTCAGAGCAAAAACGATATAAGCGTATTTAAGTTACTTGTGGTGCCATCTCTTGCTGGTAGAAAAACCTACTTAACAATTCCTGAATAGTGGTTGGAGCAAAACGGGTATAATATCACTTGTACCGTTTTTGCACTCAACATTTTTGATTAGACTGTTTAGCGAACTCGTTGTGGCTAGTGCGTTTTTATTGCAGTTGTGTGTTGACAAGGTTTTTGTACATATAAATCGAGATCTATTTATCACGTTTTTTTTGGGAGATGACTAGTAGCAGGAAAAAGGTAAAATGAAAATTAATAATTTTAGCTTTAACTTTATGGTTATGTTGCTGTTTATTTTTTAGATGCCTATGAAACCGATTCAGATCCTTACGAAACGGATGAAGATTAAGAATATCGACCAGGAAACGATGATTCAGTATATTCCTCAGAAGAATCAGAGCAGTCAGAGAAAAGTAGTGCTAGAAAATCTACACATGTTACGCCGAGTAAAACAAGAAAACGAAAAAGGAATATCAGTGCTTGGAAAAGAAATGAAAAAAGAAGCTAAGAACCGAAGGCAAGCAGTATGTAGGACACAAGAACGTCATCCATCCTAGTAAGCAATTAAGACCTTTTGATCATACATGCAGATTTAAGTGTAACGAAATTATTTCTGAGGTAGACAGACAAGCTCTATTCGATAAATTTTATGAGCTTCCTAGTTACGACTTGCAAACCGCATATTTGTCGTCCTGCATAAAAAAGAGGAAGTTGCTAGGAGGAATCAAGGATCTACAAAACATCGAAATTTTTCTACAAAAATCATGCTAATGAATAAGCGAGTGTGTAAAGCATTTTTCCTCCAAACGTTTGATATTAGTAATAGACGCTTTACTACAGTATGTGAAAAAACTAATAGATTTGGTATAACTGAGCCTGATAAAAGGGGAAAAAATGAAAGTGTTAACAAAGTTGATAAAACTACTCGAGAGACTGTAATTCAGCATATAAGTATGTTCCCGAAATACAAAAGCCATTACTCTCGTAAAGATAACTTGAATACCCGATATCTTTCACCAGATCTTAACGTTACAAAGATGTACTTATTATATAAACAATATTGTAATGAAAATAATAAGCCAATCGTTAAGATGAGTTACTACCGTAATGTTTTTAACAGTGAATTTAACTTGCGATTTCACAAGCCCCACAGCGACACCTGCTCAAAGTGCGACAGCTTGCAGAATATCATAAAGAACTCGCGAAACGAAATTAGTGTTCGAAATGCTACGGTCTCTTTAGAAGTACATCAAAGAAAGGCGCAAAAGGCATCTAGTATGAAAGAACTAGATACTAAAAGCAATAAAACTTCGAAGGATACTGCGGTAATATGTTTCGATCTACAGCAAACACTGGCCACGCCATTGCTTACTACATCAAAGGTGTTCTATCTAAGGCAACTATGGACATACAACTTTTTGTGTCCATAATTTACTCACTGGAGCAGGCCACATGTACACATGGGATGAAACTGTGTCTGGCAGAGGTTCACAGGAGATAGGGTCGTGTCTTGTGCATTTCTTCAAATCCCTACCATCGACTGTCACTAAAGTAATATCATACAGCGACTCATGTGGGGGCCAAAATAAAAATAAAATATTTGCAAGCTTTTCATGTATTTAGTGAAAGCCACCCATATTGACGAAATACATCATAAGTTTCTTGAGCCCGGTCACACTTATATGGAATGTGACAGGAATTTTGCATTGATCGAAAAAAGCAAAAAAGAAATCCTCAAGTTTTTATTCCTGACCACTGGAGGGAAGTAATCGCAAGTTCTTGCAAAAAATTTATAGTTCACAAAATGACAAAGGAAATGTTTTTCTCGTTCGAAAAACTTAATAACCTCATGGAAAAAACGATCCTATCATTTGTCAATATGCAGAAGATTATTTACGAAAACATAAAAGGCCACATATTAGCTATTTAGTGAGCAATAAAATAAGGGAACTCGGGAGATTATTAATTTGTTTAAAGGATACCTATAACATAAATTCAATGTTGGAAGCTTTAAAACCGGAGAATTTTGACAACGTAGTATCTGCAGCTAGATACATTAGTGGATACAACGATTCTACAAAACAATTCAAAACACCGTCCTTAGCATTACATCTGCGAACGATACTTCTAACCGTCTCTTCGACTGCAATAACATTATTAATGAAAAAAGATCCTATTATAGCAGTAGAAAATCATTCGGAAATAATAAAATATGTAAAAGATTTTCGTAAATTAGTGGAGTCCAACTGGAAATTTGAAATGGGCAGCTTAGCTCTTAAAGACTTGACAGAAAAGAATTCTCTTAGTAAACAAAAATTACCTATAACAAAAGACATTTTATTATTTAATGCTTACTGTAACAAAGTCTCTGATGAAGCTGCCAATGTTTTAAAAAAATCGTATAATAATGTAGATGCTTTTAAAAAACTTTTAGAAACTGTTTTGGTTTTAACGATTTCTTTAAACCGAAAAAGAGTGGGCGACGTACAGTATATTACTCGCGATAATTACACGTGCTTGAAAGATAATCGGGAAGAATGTTTTAATATTCTCACTGAGGGCGAAAAAGAATTGACCAAGAATTTCAAAAGAATAATTACAATAGGAAAAGGAAGTAAAGCAGTTCCAATACTTTTTCCAAAAAAACTTCAAGAATATATTGACCTTACGTTAAATATCAGAGATAAAACAAATTTTATTCCTAAAGAAAATCCATACTTATTTGCCCATGTAGGATCTAAATCAAAATGGATTCACGGCTTTAGTATAATGAAGAAGTACGCAAAGTTATGCGGAGCTCAATATCCGGAAACCATAACATCTTCACGATTAAGGAAACAAATTGCTACAGTTCTACAAATTTTAAGTCTCAATGAAGTTGAAATGGAACAATTAGCTACTTTCATGGGACATACTAAAAAACCCATGAGGAATTTTACAGGTATAATAGATATAAATAAAACTGTAAATATTTAATAACAATTATTTTCTTTCATTTTTAGGTTACCTCAAGAAGTCTTCCAAACCTCCAAAATTGCTAAATTACTTCTAACCGTGATGGGAAAAGGCGTAAACACTGAAGATCAGGGTAAAACAATTGATGAATTGGATTTTGAATTAAACGCGTGGGAAAAGAACAATTCAAATGACATTGAGAAACACTCGAAAATTGGTAAAGTACAAAATTTTTAAAACATTGAATTATCGAACTTATATTATTCATTATTTACAGAAGAATCTCCGCTAAACGTTTCGGAATCAGATGTAGAAACCAATAATGATGGACCAAATATATTAATAGATATTTCTAGAAGACATAAAATACAAAAAGAAAAAAGTAAGATTTTTATGTTCAAACCTTTTTTTATAAATTAATATCAAATTAGTCTTCTAAATTAAAACGCTATTTTAAATAGAAGTTACTTTAAAAATTACACTAATATAATTAAGCAGGTAATACCTCTCATATGAAATAACTTTTTAGACATTTTGGAGAACAATGATATATCTTTAAGAGATATGCCAAGTACTTCAGCAGGTTATCCTATGAACAGTGACCTAAATGAGTCAGGTAAAATGTGTAACTCCTACACAACGCATTTGTATGTCTATCTTTATTTTTATCTTTAAAATCCACACTTATTTTTATTTTTCTAAAATACGCTGGATATTTATAGAAAATTCAAACTCATCAACTATGTCAAAAAAGAGAAAGCACCACGAGAAACTAGTACAAGAGGATCATGGACTTCCAAGCATAAGAAAATTATGTTACAATTCTTTCGAAAAGAAATACAACAGAAAATTGCCCCGAAAAAAGATCAATGTGTCAAATTACAAAAGAAATTTCCCCAACTGTTTAACAATAAAACCTGGGTACAAATTAAAGTTTTTGTATATAATACCTATAGAAATCAACATTAGGAATATGGATGTATTATATTTACTGAACGAATCAGAATCAGGTAATTTAATTATTTCTAGTGTTTTCTTTTTTACCTAACTTCTCTATACACTAAACACCTATATTCTTACTTTTCCTTTCTTATTCTACACACTTATTTGCCTAATAATAATATAATATTTTATTGCAGTCACATAAATACTTTATTTGTTTCGCCTTGCCCATTTACACCAACTGTTTTAGGGGATCTTAAGCGCTAGGTAGAGAATATTTATATTAGAGTTATTCTCTACCTAGCACTAAGGATCCCTAAAACAATTGGTGAAAATGGATAAAACTTACCTAAAAATTTTCACTATAAAAATAATATACAGCATGTCCAAAATAAAATGGGGTACTTGAGAATATCAAATATCGTTGGAGATACAATATTTGAGCATGTTTAATATCACCGTGTCCCATATTCTAAGAATTTGATTATCTTTGTTTTTATCATAAAGAGTGTATTAATATTAAGTATTTTTTAATAAGAGTCAAAGTTAAGTTAGCATTAATATTGTTATTTTCCATATAGCTATAGCTGCCATTTATGCAAAGGTGTAATTTGTTGATGTAAAAATAAAGGGTATGATTCCTCTTTTGGTTTATTTTATAAAAACAAAGTTTTTGTAAACAGATGTCCTAACCTCTTTACTTTTAAGCTTCAGGGTGCTAAAATTTTAAAAATAAAAAAATCGTTCTCTTTATCATAACTTCATGTGTAACTCAAAGACGCACCTACTAACCACCAATAGGCATTTCCTTATTTGATGTAAAGCTAGCTTTTAACCACTTGCGCCATCGGCGTTCGAGCGCAGATGTTTACTGGACATTTAAAAAAACAAATCTGGTACGCCATTGCTTTTTCTTCAAAAAAAAAAAAAAATGTAAGATTCCCATGTATATTGCAACAAATTTGACTTCTTCACTGTTCTTTCTTTGATGCACCGTTTCGCGTAAAAATAAAATCCGGTTTTGATGCATTTTTGGTTTGGTATAGCAAAATAAAATTATTTTAAACTACTTGTCTGGTGCCCTATTTTTATTTTTTACGCGAAAACAGTGCATCGGACGAACAAAAATCGATATGTTCAAATTTGTTACAAAATAATATGAGGATTAAAAAAAATATTTTTGTATTTAGAAAAAGCGATGGCGTAACATTTTTCAAAAATATTCAGTATTTATGCAGTACGGACGCCACTAAGTAGAAATATTATTATATATTTAAAAATCTTTTACATTAAAAAATTCCCATGTAAATGCGTGCAAAATTTTATGAGAATATCTCGAACAGTTTTAAAGTTATAAAATAAAAACGATTTTTTCTTAAAACTTTAACACCCTGTAGCTCAAAAGTTAAGAAGTTTAGGACATATTTATACGTGAACTTTTCTTCCTTAAATGGGCTTGGAAATCAAATCCTGTATTTTTGACCATTAATTAAATTTTACCCTGTATATTAATTTTAATTTAGTTATTTTATTGGTTAACAAAAGCGTGCGAAACCAAGTAGCTCCAGAAAACAAAAATGTATAATTATTAAACCTTTAGTGCAAAAAAAAATGTTACTTGATTTAAAAATATCATCCAGCTAAGAAAAAAGCAATAGCAATCATAAATTTTTCTGTCATGTGAATTTTGAGATAAAGTATAACGCTGCGCCTGAACTAATTTTATGATGGGTCATATAGTTTTGACATATTTAAAAAATAATTTGTGTTAAATTAAATTTTAAACCCTGTATCTGAAAAAGGATCCTCTTAAAAAATAAATGTACCAAAGAACTTTCTTTTAATTCACACATATTAAATTTTCAGTTAAAAAATAACAAATTAATTCAAGGGTATTCTGGCGAAATTGGAAGATTGTTATAAGGAAATGCTATATTAGGACTTACAAAAACAGGTTCTAGTCCAAAATAGGTAAAACTCTGCCACCAGCGTCTTTTTTTCAATGTTGTCTTTTTTTATAACCAAATACGCGGCACAAACGCCAGCAGCGATTTTTCATTTTGCCAAAGCTAAGTGTGGATGCAAAACACTTATATCTGTAAATGTTGGCCAACTTTGTTGCTCAAGAATTTTTGAACAAGCTACAGTCGGCCGACAATGTTGCACCGATTGTATCCAAGTGGGGACATGGCTTAAGTGACAACTTTAAGTGCATTCTTTGCTGCACTCTTTGGGTTATACGGTAGAGCCCATTCATGAAAATGTGTTTTAATGACACAGCTAAGGAAAATAGTAACAGCTTTTACCAGAACTGTAATACATATATTATTTAATTTTTCGTTTATTGGTAGTTCCATGAAAAGAAAGATGATTTTTCTCTAATATAAAAGACTGAAACGCTTGATGCTAACGATATAGGCGTTTTTCTACCATCAACTATCTCGCAGGCATTTACATTATCTTCCTCACATAATGGGTTTGTTTCACATATATGGTTAATAATAAAAAAATGTTCATCAATATGTATATTAAATAGCCTCAAACCCAAAGGTCTTAAGTCAATAAATTTGCCATTAATATAAGTGATGCACTTGGGAAGAGTATATGTCGGGTCTTTCTGCGATATATGTATGATAAGTGCAATGATTTCTTTTAACTAACTTCGGAGTTTTGTCTTTCTTTAATAAAATAAAATCATCAATATCAAAGTAAATATTTAAATGTAATTTTGCGGTTAAAAAACGGCTAAATGCCAATTGAGGGACACTTTTAGCTTAAAAGTCTAGCTTTAGTATTTTACATACAAGTACTTTTAAAAAACGCACTAACAAGACAAAAAAACTCATAGAATTACCTTTTGTAAAAACATGCATTTGTGCCAATCTGTTAGGGCTAGAGTATTCACCAATGGATAGATAGCCATATTTTTCGATTTTTCATCGTGACAACAACAATCGTAGTCGTTATAATAATAAAATTATCCGTAGAATAAATTTATCCGTTGATGAAAATATTTGATGCTGAGGAGCATTAAACTGCTACAAATGCTGTCTATGGACACCAATACAGTGTCTGATTGCCCTAGCTACGAGGTCTTTGACAAACTTTGCCAGATAATACTGTATTATCTTGATACTTCTTGATAAAATAAATTTTACTTGTTCTTAAAAATTATGTTTTATTAACATTAAAAGCATTTTGTACAATCTAGCAGTACCTAACTTTTATAAAATGTTAACACGTTCTTATACGTTCTACGACGTTCTACTTTTCTAGCTTCTCTAGCGAAATCTATTCTAACCTCTCAAACTAGTCAGAAAGGCGGGATAGCATGATAAACAGGGTTGACAACATCAAATATCATAACACGCATTTCCTTAATAGCAAATTAACATGCAAACTAAAATAAACAATTCATAGATTATAAGAGTCACTATCAGAGCTAAAAATAATTGTATAGTCTGAAAAATATGTTGGACGCTTTCGAAATCGTTTTTAACTAAATTTTCATAAGCACTTAAATATAAATCACTCTTGTCACTTGCAGTAGAGTTAGAGTCAGTTAGAGTCAGAGTAGAGTCACTATTAGTCATTTCCGGTCGATAAATTACTATTAGAATCACTTTTTTGGTATATAATCTCGATATTATTATTTCATAATAATCTAAACACGTTCTTATAAGTTCTACGACGTTCTGCAAGCTTCTCTAACGATATCTATTCTAACCTCTAAAACTAGTCAGAAAGGCGGAATAACATGATAAACAGGGTTGATAACATCAAATATCAAAACAAATATATGGGTTAATTCTTAATTCCAAATATTTTTTTAATAAAAGAATAAAAATCACTTTATAATAATTCTCATCTATAAAAGGGCGACGTTTCGTCTTTAAACCCGCATCATCAACTTATTTTTTTAATATCGTTTTTTCTTAATTTAGATTTTGAAAATTTTGCATTTGATTCCTGTCGATAGACAATGCTTTTATGGGCAAATTACATCACTTGTTTGATATCTCTTCAAATAATCGAAATAAGGGGGTGCAAAATACATCCTTGTACATACTCTCCTTTTCCTGGGCCCTGACGATATATTACAGTTTTGAGAAATGTTGGCCTTTAAAAAAGCATTTTTTTCTTGTTCAAAATACAAATGGAGCAAAACCAACTTATATAATAATTGTCGAGATAATCATTTTATGCAGTACGAATAGACTGAATTTTTTGATGATTTACTAAGGTGTTTTTCCTAATCTGAAATATTCATTAAGATTGAGTTTTCTAAAACAAAAACATCAATTAAAATTAATTGAATTATTATTTTGAATAGTAAATTTAAAGTTCAAATTTTATATCAATAAATCGACAAAATATT
>JACEGR010012743.1:0-10796 GCA_014170235.1 Listronotus bonariensis | reverse complement strand
TCCAATAACATGAAGGAAAAGAAACATTTTACACAAAACAGCTCCATGTTTTTAAACTGTGTATTTTCATTAAAAAAATATTGTGTCGGCTTTCATTTACGTAAAAAAATAAAAACCTTAGAGAGCGGTTTTCTTCTAATAATTGAGCATTGCTTCCGCGGTAGGTTAGATAGTGCCAAATTTTAATATACAAGAAAATAATTTACAGTTTTTTTATAAACTTGGTAATTTAACAATATATTTTTAAATGTATACTGAGCACGACAATGAAGAAACGAATGAACATCTCGAATTTTTAATTAAATTTCCTTTATGATAACAAAAAAAATTTCCTTTGAATTCTAAATATAAATGTCTCAATGTCAAATTTATTTGGTTTACTTTTTTCTTCAAATAAAAAAATCGTTATCAATTGTAACATAATTTTTCTTTTGACACCATTCCTTTTATGTTTAAAAATAGCCTTGCTACTTGCTACTCTTTCTAGTAAACACTGAACTTAATCTGTCCAGTGCCGGATTTAGAGGTATGGAGGCCCTGGGGCAATGAACCTGAAAGTAAGAGTGAATGGAATGTTGTACCCATAAAAAAGGTCTTTTTATTGGATACACGCCAAAATCTATCTAGAAAGAATAGGACCGCTTCAGTCCTGGTCCCGGGGTATACGAGCTGACCCTATTCACCCCTATTGACCCCTATGAACTGGCCGGTCTTTTAAAACAAAATAAAGAAAAACCCCAAAAAAAAACACAAAAATCTTATTAAAAACGACGTTTTGGTGGCAAGTCTGCCACCGTTGTCCAGTTAAAAAATAAAAATAAAACATTAGCTAATATTTAAATTAAAAATTATTTTAATTTTTAAGCATTTTAGTTATGCACACTATGAAAATAGTTTGATATTTATTTGTGTCATGAGTGACATAAGTAACTGGTGTATTTATTATTTGTAAGACAAAAAAGTGATAAGTTAGTTGATTTTTAGTTTTCCTGAAGATTCGGTATCAAGCAAAGGTAACCTGGTGTTATTTAAATTAGCTGAAATTTATGCTACACTGTTATTTTTATTTAATAATGTACGCACTTTCTTTTATTTTGCGTTTTTTTTTTTTTTTTTTGAACAAGTTTTCTTTGCTATAATACTTGAAGCATTCCAGTTTATTCTGCAATTGTTATAAAATAAGTGTTGAAAAATTTTAAATTTGTGAAATTCTGGATTTTTGATATATGTGTTTTGGTTTTGGTCTACAAGTTTCACCTATATAAAATTTATTTCATTCACAGGGAATCTTATAAATATCATTCTTTCTAGATCGTTTTTGGCGTGTACCCAATAAAAAAGACCATTAAATAAATGAATCCGCCTAACCAATACCTGTACCTGTACCCAAATTAAAGAGCAAAAAAAAGATCCTTATCAATAAATATGTACCTTTTATTTACTTCTTTCGAAGGGCAAAATCCATAAATTCGTTGTGGGGACCCCGAGGCAGTTGCCCCGCCTGATCACCCTTAAATCCGGCCCTTAACCTGTATTTATTAAAAATATCTTTTAAAAATCTTTAACATACTACATTTAATTTATCTATCTTCATTAGTTTCGGAAATATGATCATCCAAATATAAAAAATAAGTGTAAATTTCGTTTATGTTGGTAGGATATATTATGGGAATAATTGCCCAACATATATATTTATAGTCATATTTCTAAAGCAATTAAAGATGGATCCATAAAAATATGTAGCTGTAACGCTCTTTATAGATTATTTTTTAAATGGAGATTTAATATAAGGCGTGTTTCATTGAAAATCATACGTTTTGTCGTACCCTGTGTATCTTAAGAGAAAATAATTTGATTTAAAGATCCAGTACTACAAAAACATCCTAACAAAATAATGTTTTTATTTTTATACGTTAAAAAATAAAAGTTAGGATATAGGTAGGTGGTAGAGGAGCTTTTCTCGCCTGAGGAGGGAGCTCACCACCACCCCTTTAAAGCATCCGGTGAAGTCCCCAAGGAACGCCTCGTGCCCTGGGTGTGTGAGTCAGTTTTCCTTTTTCCTACTCTTTTTTTTCCTTTACTTCCCATTACTTCATGATGGGAAATTCAAAGTAAAGTATCCGGGAAGCCTTCATCGAGAAGTTTAATTAATTTTGCAACACATTGGTGGGCTCAACACCACAGAGGAACTCCTGTTCACCACCCAGTCATTCAAGCCCCCCACATACTGTTTCTAACGGAAACTCAAATGGTTCTAAATCTTTCAACCAGCCACCTTCTGTTCCCAGCTACATGAACTTATTTCATCTTTTTGCCCACATGGCATTTACTTATATCATCCGCAACGATCTGGTTTGTGCTCGAGTTTCCAATTTTGAATCGGTGGTCCCGGATATCCTTTGCCTCAAACTTTCCTTAGAATCTTCAACTGAATTTATTTTCTGTTTGTACCGGTCCTCATCTAATAATTCCTATGTCGAAATTTCTTGACCTTCTGCAACAAAGATCGATAGCATAATTTCTCAGTCCATCGGCTAAAGTAATCGTGCTTGGCAACTTTAATTGTTCATATTGCTGATTGGCTAGGCTCTTCAAAAACTGACCCCCAAAGTGCAAAGCAGCAGAAATCTTCGCAGTCAGTAGCTCTCTTTACCAATCTGTATTATGGAACCCACCTTAGCCTTCCTATAGTCCCAAATCATAGTTCAAACTCCCTAGATCTCTTTCTACCACCAACCCCGAACTCTATCAAGCATCTGTCACAGCTACCTCTAGGTCGCTCAGATCATGGCTTAGTTACTATATCTTACCCTGCACATCCCGGAGGTAAATGAATGCATGCCACCACGCACCATATGGCACTGCCAACTCAGCTAACTGGGATGGCCTGAGGGACTTCTTCGCCACTTACCCCTGATTCCATCTGAAATTTGCAATCAACTAACTGGAATCATACTCAATTGGGCATTGAAACCTATGGTTCACACACCATCGCGAACTCCAAACAACCAATAACAAATCCTGGTTTTCCAAATTCAGATAGCTTCAGAATCTTTAAAGTTCAGGCTCACAAGAAGTTTCTACTAAGGATCCTAGTCCAGAAAAACCGACAGGCCAGCATTTAAGCAAGACACTCATGTAACAATCAAGCAATTTCTAAAGCAACGGCTCCGCGAAAATCGTATTAAAACGAAGCTCTTCTCTGCACTCAAATGACAGCAAATCTTTCTGGTCCTTTGCAAAAAACATAAGTAGGAATTTTTGTACTAGTTCTTTTCCACCACTAACTTTGGAAGATGAAATTATTTCTACCGCTAAAGGAAAGGCAGAACTATTTGCTAAACAATTTGCTGCCAATTCAACCCTTGACCCGCCCATAAATCATCCAATTCCAGCTATTACCCCAGTTTTTCATAAAATGCTCGATATTATTTTTAAGGTGAAAAACATTAAGCGTATCCTTTTTTCTCTTAACACCAAGAAATCGTCTGTGCTGGACGGCTTACCAGCAGTCGTTTTAAAAAATGTGCTCCAGAACTTGCACCAATCTTAACTCGGCTCATTCGAATTTCTTACGACACAGGTATGTTTCCGGAGAGCTGGAAAGCTGCACGTGTTCAACCTATTCCCAAGAAAGGATCTAAATCTCTTCCATCTAACTATAGACCAATTTCAATTCCCTCAGTTCTTTGTAAAGTAATGGAAAAACTCATTAATTCACAAATTCTTAAGTATTTAGAAAAACACAAATTTCTGCATGACAGGCAGTATGGATTTCGCCACAAAAGATCTACAGCAGACCTTCTTTTCTTCGTATCACACTGCTGGAATAAGTCTCTTGAGTTTCTAGGTGAGTCCCAGATCGTTGCTCTTGATATATCCAAAGCTTTTGACCAGGTCTGGCATGCCGCACCTCTTAATAAACTTCTCTCTAGTTATCTGTCTGATCGACGTATATCAGTTATTGTGGACGGTCATTCTTCAAGCTTTCACCAAGTAAATGCTGGATTGCCTCAGGGCTCAATTCTGGCTGATTTCTGGTTTCTTCTTCACATCAACGACCTTCTCTCGTCCACAACTAATTCCATTTATAGTTTCGCCGACGATAGTACCCTTGACTCCAGCTACAGGTTTTTAAACCCATCATTAAACCTGATTTAGAAAACAAACGCAGAGCGATGCAGATATCTTTTTCGCATGATCCTAATTTAATATTGGAAAATGGCGCCAAAAATCTCGTCCATTTTAATGCATCCAAAACACAATCATGTTGTCGCGAAAAGAGTCACCAAATACTCATCCTCTACTTATGAGCGGCCAAGTTTTACAGGGCAAGGACACCTTCAATCTTGTGGGCGTCACATTTGTGTATAATAATATTGTATATAAGTAACCTTAACTGGCATAAACACATTGTATCTATAGCCCACGGCAGCTTCAAAAAGCTGGGATTTCTCTTTCGAACCAAAAAGTATTTTTCCACTTCTAATTTATAAACTTTGTATGTGTCCCAAATCCGACCTCCCTTGGAATATTGTTCTCATATCTGGGGCATGGCGTCCCCCTCAACCCTAAGCATTTTTGATTCCATTCAAAAAGAGCTATTCGTCTCATTAATGATCCTTCACTTACAGAAAGGCTTCCCTCTCTTGCCCATCGTCGGGCTGTGGGGGATTTATCGCTTTTTATAGCTACTTCCATGGCTTTTGCTCTAAGGAATTGTCTTACTAAACTTACGCCCTTCCACATTCCGACCCCAGATTGCCTAAAATTTATTTATCCTTTTATTTTTGTCATTTTTTATACTTTTTAATGGGTTTCATCCTTCTGTAAGTTTTTTTTTGTTTCAAAATTATTAGCCCTAGTCCAATATTGATTTTAAAAATATCGGATCTAAGTCTTTTTGCATTTTCTGAGAACATTTACCAATGTAGTGTATAGTTTTTTACACCAGTGGAAAGTAGAGATTTTAACGAACAAAACAACATTTGACTTTTTGGAAAATGCTGATATTTTAACACGTAAATTTTCGATTGAAAATAGGGGAATTTTGTAATATTAAATCAAAATGAAGTGAAAGAAAAAAGATATTTTAAATCAAAAAAATTACGGTGTGACATGCAAAGGTACGTTTTTACCAAATTTTGTAAAAATAATTAGATTTCTGTAAAAGATAAAAATTAAAACCAAAAACTTTGTTATTTGAATTTTTTACATAAATTTTGAGGTTATATAAAAAAAACTAAATACAACAGTTGTACATCTGAACATTGCCCACAACTTTGCAATTAACTTTTTTCCATAAAACTTGTGGTTTGGCCGGAAATCTAGAAAAACCGTATTTTATACTTTAACCCCTCTGCCGAATTTTATTTTCCTATAAATTTTGTTATATTCCCTACCTTTTTAATGGGTTTTATCCTACTATAATTTTTTTTACTTTATACTTTTTTTAAATGCTTTGACACCGGTCTATCAACCCTATTGGTTTATTTAAGATTGTAATTCAAGAACTTCGTAATCGAATAGAAAGCTTGTTTTTAAGCATGCACTTCACACTTTCTATAAATATTTTGATAGGCAAGTTTTGGATTTCAGTAGGCAACTTGTTAAAAAGTTGTGGTCCATAAAAGTTTGTCCCATTTCTGCTAGAACTTAGCCTAAAAAAGCATGTTCTAATGTTTTTACAGTTTCTTGTGTGATAACAGTGTATATGTATAGTTATTTCTGTCATACTTATCAATGTTATTCTTTACATATTTAAGACACAACAAGTATGTAAAAACGGAAAACGGTCATTATACTTATTTCAATAAATTTGTTACGTACGTCATCCCCAAGGAAAATAAACTTTTTAATAAGGAGCGCTCTTAAGCCAGTGTTCACAAAATTTTGTGACCTAATCTTTTCCCGTAATTCTTTGTTTACAATCTTACTGGAAGCTTTTTTCGCGGTTTTGGTGTTATTGTTTTGCTTTTTAGGCATTGGACTTTATTATATGTTTAATTTGTACTGTTTATAGTTAAATTTAGTAAACAGGGGTCACTGACCTTTGGATATTTTTTAAAGGAAATTTACTTTTAAATCGTTATTAAGGGTAAGGTACGATTTTTTTAAATGTTCTTTAAGTGATTTTATTTTATTTTATGCAGGTATTAGTTTATTTTGTCACATAAAAATATTATGGCAAAAAGGTGACGTCACAAACATAACCTATATTTTCGGACAAATAAAAAAATTGAGCGCTCCTTATTAAAAAGTTTATATTTCTTGCGTCATCCCTATAATTTAAATTAGCTATTATTCCTAAAATTTTCTCTGAAGACCACATATTCAAGTGGTATGAGGTGAGTGTCCCCAGCACAGCAGACCATAGCGTATAATTGATTGGATTAAGGTGTAATATACTGCAATTTGTATATCTTTTGGTACTTGATCTGTTACGAAGCGAATAACAAAAATATGTTTACCTTACTTATTTGCAAGAAAATTGACATGACCTATATATAATATATAGTGTGTAAAAAGTTAAGGGGGTTTAAATTTATAACTTGACACCTGGTACATACATATTTTTTTCTATTTATATAAATGATACTTAGTACATATTTTAGAAACAAATATGGGTTTTATTTTAAAATTGGTAAAGTTAATTGTATGAATATAATAAAATAGATTTTTGTTCTACCACAAATTATTCCAATACGGAATTTACAGATGAGACGTACGAAAGCCCTACGCGCCGCACTATGTACGATGCAGTAAAAATCGTCTGGAAATCAAATAACTTTTGAACAAAAGGTCAAAGAAAAATTTCTCGATTATTATTTGAAAGTCATGTAGAATACAGGAAAAATGTGGAAAAACTCAACCTTTACTCTAAAACTAAAAATAACGTATTTAAAACTTTTAAAAACATGTCGCAGTCGCAAAAAAGGATATTAGTTTTTCATAAAATTATTTGGGTATTACTATTTTGTAATAAATATAATACATTTTTGTGTTAAAAATATTATTTTGGTATAAAAATCCGGAAGTAAGATAAACAGGTAAGAGATACAGGTTTGGTTAATTTGGGGCAAAGTTGCGCATTTTTATGCTTACCAATATTCTGTTTTAAAAATTTGTAGTCGTTCTGGAATTATCCGGCAAAAACTGAAATTTTGCAAAACAGTTTTTATTGTTTTCTCGGTTTATTTGAAGAGATATTCTAAAACTAACGACACATAAACATTGCCAATTTTTCTGTTCTATAAAATGATGTCACTAAATTAAGGATCTTAATTTTATTCCAAATGATTTTGAAAATTTCCATTTAAGGGTACCATCCATTTATTTATTACTATTACTACTCATTTTTATTCCTTTTAATAATTTATTTATTTATAATTTAACTAACAAGCTACAAGAATTAAGGTAATTTACATACATTTACTTACACGTAATAAAATAAGGCTTTTAATCTAATCAAATGCGTCTATCAACTTTATCGTAGCCTGTCATAAAAATGGATGCATACTTACCTGCAAACGGAAATTTCCCGAACGTTTGGGGTAAAATCTGTATTTGTAATGGCAACATGGTGAATGATGATGGTTTTTCGGTTTGAAACGTCGCACTAATGTAAAGTGTGATATATCATTGATTTTAGAATTAAATTACGAGTTTACCAAGTTTAAAATCAAACATTTCGCCGATAAAAAAAAAGCAAAGTTGATGATAGTGGCGCAAAGTCAGATGTTAAATTTAGTGACTTCATTTTATAGAGCAGAAATAGTGGCAATGTTAATGAGTCGTTAGTTTTAAAATATCCCTTTTAATGAACCGAGAAAACAATAAAAACTTTTTCGTAAAATTTCAGTTTTTGCCGAATAATTCCGGAATGCTCCAAATTTTTAAAACGGAATATTGTCAAGCCTTAAAATGCGCAACTTTGCTCCAATTTAACCAACTCTGTATCTCTTACCGTTTACAAGATCCTAATGGTGTTCCTCGAATTTTTGACAGCCTGTATATAAATAAATTATTGAAAACTATATATTTTTTTTATTTCGAAAAAAGACATTTTTTCCAGTTTCAGAGCACTAAAACCAAATATATCTCTAGGGTAAATACATTTTATGTAAAAAATCATATTACATCAATATAAATAGGCCAAAGGTAAGATAGATAACAGTCTATTTCTGACTAAATTATCAGAATTTTTTTCAATGCAATATTTTGAATTTTAAGGTCAAGATTAAAATATTCTCATATTTTTTCTGTATTTTACATGCCTTTACCTTTTAAATGATACCGACAAATTTTTCTACCACATTTCATTTAAAAGTTATTTAATTTTCGGCAACTTTCTATTGCTTTGTACATAGTGCGGCGTACGCCTGACAAAAATTTTTCTTTACATTATTGTAACCTAACGCGTACGCGCCGCGCCTGCATGTAATAGTATATTACATTACAAGTGTGGAAAATGACTAATATCACACGAGTGGGAATATTGTAGCACGAGGCGTTAGCCGAGTGCGACAAACCCATGAGTGTAAGAAAGTCATTTTCACACGAGTACTGTACACTATTTTTCCTACGACCACAAATTATTCACAAAAAAAAATAAAAATTAACGTTTGTCTTTACAGAGAAAATAAAAACAATTGAGAACTTTGCAACACTAGGGTGATTTTTACTTTGGAATTTGAATTTAAAAAGGCCCTCACTTAATAAAAATTGTATGGTTTGGTTAGGTAATAATGGTAATAGTTTAATACGGTTTTCTGCTATTATAAGGGTTTTTTAAAAATTATTGATACTTACATATTTTAGACACTCTTCTTAATAAAACGTAAGTGGCGCATATCCAAAATATTCCGTTTTTTAAAAAATATCAGTAAACAAACTTACGGGACCGGGGAGAGAAAAGGGGTGCTGGGTGGGGTAAAATTGGTAAAACGAGTTAATGAAACTGAACATCACGACATGTAAAATTAAGTAAAAATTATATGTTTTTCTCATATTTTTAAGAAGAAATATAAAAATATGAAAATTGTAAATGCATAACCTAAAGTCCTAAAAGTAAGAAAAACGACTACTAAACGTCCGTTATACCATGTAAAATATGGAAAGCATTTGACAACGTCGGAAGGGTCTGATTCTATTTATGAATGGATAAAAGAAAGTGGACTCATAAAGTGTGTATTAGCTTCAGGTTTAACTAATAGATTAAAAAAAAATTTAACTAGTTGCTTGGGTACACGAAGACAGAGAGAAAGGAATTTGATCTATAGGAGTTTTTTCTCTGGCGCTTTAGGTCGAACGGTCAAGCGGCATGGCTGCCTCTATGAAGTGCGTGCTCGAAGGTAGAGGATATTTTTAATTTGATCTACTTACCTGACAACACTGTGCCAACTCAGCGAGCAGTCAGTGAAAGTTGTTTTTGTGGTTATGTCTATTTTTGTTTATATTTTTATTTTTTCGTAAATTTTAATTATTACTGATAACAGTGAAAAGTATTTTTAGTGTCACTACAATAAATATGTCACTTGCAAAACCAATAACAGTTTTTAGAATGACATCATAATATATATCACACGAGTGTTGTAAAGTACTTTTGCAACACTAGTGCTGTAAAGTACTTTGCAGCACTAGTGTGATATATCGCATTTTCTATCCATGAAACCAATGTGCTATTTGTTATTTTCACAAGTGGTCGTAGGAAAAAGGATATATTACTTTCAATGTATCAGGTGTAGGGCGTAGGGCGTAGGTGTTCGTGTGTAACGGGACCTTAGCCTAAATTAGTTTCGACTATATTTTTAAAAGCTAATCGTATTTACCAACAGTTAAAAATGAACGGACATTTAAAAAAGATGTACATACTGGGTTCCCATGAGATTACTTTCCAGCTGCCATTTTTTTTATTTCTTTATCGATACTGACGAAATTTGGTAGTGTCGTTGGACTAACAAGAAGTCATTATTGTACGTATATGATAACGCCTTTACGATTCCGGTTTCACCGAAAGTTATTGTAAATTTTTATTGGGACACCCTGTAATTTTTTTATTTTTCGAATTATACAGATTATTATACGCCAGAGTACATTATTTCTAAAACAAATTTTGATTTTTAAAATTTAATATTTTATGTAGATTGCTATTGTCATTCCAAAATATCTCTTTGATTTACTTTATTTTAGGAAAATACGATCTAATTCTTTTTGTTTTTCAAAACCAAAATAGGACTATATCACATTTATCATTTTTCCAAATAAAGTCTTTTAAAGCAAATTTAATGATGTTAAGCACTACACTTTACTTTATTTTCATTAAAAAGATTTATTATGTAGGTAGGTATATAAATGATCTTTTAGAACTGAATAGCGTACATAGCAATTTATTGGGGTTACAATGAGAACAACAATAACTAATAACAATATGTTGCTGCACAAACAATAATAATTGGTTTTGGTAATATTACACATTTTAAAAATAAAAAGGTTAGTTTGTGTTTTTGTATTCCCAAAAATTTTAAAACAAGTTTAGGTTAAATTTATATATAAGATAATTTTTTGTTGCTTATATTAAATTTAAATTAATATTATTTTTACATTTTATGAGATACATGGACACAAATCAACTATTTTAATTTTTAAATTTGTAAAGGCACCAAAAACAATTGTTTTTACTGTTACATAATAATTTACACCTATTTAGTTGGTGTTTTTATTGCAACTACCATAGGTTGCGATTGTCCGCCATTTAGTGATAAAAATAATTTACCCACATATTATACATATATTTT
>JACEGR010012742.1:0-10797 GCA_014170235.1 Listronotus bonariensis | reverse complement strand
TATATACCGGGTGATGCATCGCCGAACAAGAAATAGGAAATACCATGTAATTTTTAATGGGGTCAATTAATGACTCCCTTAATTATTTTAGAGAAAAATTCTATTGAAGTTTATTGAAGAGCATGCAAATCTAGGTCCATGGTAAAAACTTTAGATTTTTCGGTTAACCCGGGCCATTTAAAAAGCATGATATACAAGGATAAAAATTACTCTAATCTAGATGAGTTAAAAAATGCTATTTCTGCAGAATGCAATAAAATTTCAATTTACCAGTTAGCCAATGTAAGAAGACAACTTTATGAACGTCTGGGTTATTGTCTAGCAGTCAATGGAGGAATATTTGATTTTTTTTAAATCTTAAGTTTATTTCCAACATATTAATTATTGTAATAATATGAATAATTTATTGAAGCATGTAAATATTATAAATGTCATAAGTTCTTGAAATTTGTTACTCTAGTTTAACTTAACTTAACTTAATTCGTTTGTATAAATACAACTTTAATCTTTTCACTGTACGATTTTTTGATAATAATAAAGCACTAAATTTCAAAATGACAACGTAATGTCACGCTAACTGGTATTTTTATTGTTGTTCATAAATATGAGGCGATAATAATGTAACAATTTTTAAAAATATATTAGCATCTAACTAGCAAACAGGTTAACCGAAAAATCTAAAGTTTTTACCATGTACGTAGATTTGTATGCTTTTCAATAAACTTCAATAGAATTTTTCTCTAAAATAATTAGGGAGCCAATAATTGACCTCATTAAAAATTACATGGGATTTTCTATGTCCCGCCCGGCGATGCATCACCGGTATATGGCATTATTCAAGACTCATTATGTCAGTACCATCTAGACGATAATATAAAATTAGAGCTATTTGCTGCTTTGTTACGGACACAGTAAAATTTTGTGACCAACAGTTGTTACCTTGAGGTTCCATCAACAAGCCTTTTAGGTGCCTGTCTGGGACCGCCTGGTTTTGGTACCGTTATTGCACCCTGTGTTTTTTCACTCTCTTTGGCGGAGAAATCCGAAGGTGTATCTAAAAATACAAACGTTCTTAAATATATACAGGTTGAGCCAAATCAATAGTTCTTAGGCAATGCGGTCTAACGCCTATACAACACTAACAGGTAGAGATTAGGCAAAGAATGCCGGCATGTAAACATACATGCTGCCCTTACAAGTTAAAACGTCCTAACTAACAAATTGGTAGAGCTGGAATAATTGAGTTTTTATAATAAAAAGTTATGAAGTTCACTGTTTTTAATAATATTTTGTTTTTTTTTAATGTATATGTCACAGGCAAATGGCTTCTGCCTAGAAAAATGCTTTCTGCGTGGGCAAATAGTGTATTTTCATTTTTAAATGCTATTTGCCTAGTCAATTAACATTTGATTCTATTTGCCTAAGCAATTTTTACACAAATGGAAATAGAAATATTTGCATAACTAGACGGTCATGCAAAACTGTCACATTGGGGGTTAAGGCAAATTAAAAAAGAAATATTTATAGTAAGAACATTTTAAAAGCGCAAATTCGGTACCCTTTAAAAATAATACAAAAAACATAAAAAAGCCGCCTGCAATCGGACTATTTTATACAAAGGCGCCTCTATCCTTTACAGCGACGCGCCGATACACTATGGGATAGAAATCCATTATTTTGGCCAAAAAGCAACTTTGAAATTTTAATGGCTCATGCTGTGTATTTCAAAGTAGATACTCCAAACTACATGTACGCAAAATTGTAAAAGGATATGACGACTTCTATTGGGGTAATTAGAAACTTGAAAATGTATTTTAAGTAAACATAAATATACAACATTTAATCTACTTAGTTTATTATTAGCCTTGTTTACTAAAAAAGTAAAAGAGTTTAAATTATAAGTGCTATTGTTGTGTTTCCGATGCAGTCGTCTCGAAGTTTCGCTACTTTTGTCAAACCTTTTTCTTTATCAGTTTTTGTACTTACAATTTCCTTCCTACTTTTTGCTACTTCTGAGTTTAAGGACAGATACAAGATTTTTTTATAATTTACAAGGTTTTCCTTTTTAAAATTTAATATGTTTTGTCCTACACTGTATATTCTAAAAGATAAAAGCATTCTGATGAAAGATATGGATTCCACAGAATCTGTAGTGTTTTTTTATTTATTTTATACGTTAAAAAATAAAAAAGTTGGAAAGATGTATCTGTATTACGCTTCTAAGAATAATTTAAAATTATTTTTCATATTTGGATGGTCATATTTCCGAAACTAATTGAGATAGACACATCAAATGTAGTATTTTTTAAAGCATTTTAAAAGATTTTTTTGGTGGTGATATAAAATTCAGGGTATTCCATATAAAAAATCATACCTATTGTCGTACCCTGTATATCATATGAGATAATAACCATCGGATTACTGATTAGAATACTACCGAATTAACCAAACAAGCTGACATTTTAGTTTATTATGTACAATAAAAAATAAATGGTAAGGGGGATGTAAATTTATAATAACATATAATAAGTCTTAGGTTTCCAAAATGCATTTGTAATAATTTATAATATTTTTCCAGTAAAAAGCACCTCATTTTAAGTTAGATTGGTAAGTTTCAGAATTTTGATCAAAAAATTAATTTCTATCCCATAGTGCGATGACCAGCTGCATCAACCGGCATATCATAAAAGAAAAATAGCAAAGGCGGCCGCGAAGACAAGCATGCCGATTTATTTGCTTTAAACTTTTTGTGATTTTTTTCTTATCAAAGAGCACCGAATTTACATTTTTAAACTGTTCCTTCTATAACTAATAGTACGAGATCTGAATAGAGGGCGACCTCCACCCATCTGTTTACCAGATAAAAATTGTTTTGGCGCCCCCTCTTCTATGCCACATCCTTTGTAACAGATTTTTTTTTTACCTAAACACACCTTATTGCAAATATGGGCATTTAATGATGATCTGCCCCCCTCGGAAAGTTGATATGTAACAGTTTTGCATGACCATCTATAGCGCTTCTAATAAATCAAATTCACGTTCTTTTGCGTTTTACTGTAGTCTGCAAAACACACTGTACGCCTAATATGTTATCAAATATATCACAGTCATTTGGAAAATGGCTTTTAAATAAAAATAATATTTATAAAGTCATTTGCCCAAGCAGATGGCATTTGCCTAGGCAGAAGCCATTTCCCTAAAATATCCATTTGCCTGCGACATATGTACCTATATAAAGATTAGCCCATCTATATTTGAACTTTTTAACTAAGCCACATAAGATAAAGAGCATATTATACGCAGTATAAGTTAAAAAATTTGTAGGCAGGACGTTTTAACTAAGCAGGGCAGCATGGTGACGCATTGGTCCAGCTTTGTTGTTGCTTTATTTGAACCTTTTAATTTGGCTGTAAATGTATATACAGAGTTATCAAAAAATCTGTATACCTTTGTGTACTGGCAACTGCCTAAGTACAGGCAATTTTCCTTTTAAAATTTTCTCCTCTTCCTCAACCTTATGTTTCTCTTCGTTGAGAATATCAATTTTATTCATTTGGAATGACCTCATCTCTCTCAGTTTCAGCTTCAACGTTTTGATCACGTCCTTATCCTTTTCCAAAAGTTCCATTTTGGATAATATATTTTCTAGCTTCAGCTGCAGCGGTCTGTCGGCGGGTAAAATTAACATTTGCTTGAGAACTGGACAGAGCTTTACCACACAGATTCGAACGATTGAAACTGAATCCTCTAAAAAATAATAAAAAATAAGTTCAGAATCTAGATAGAATTTGCTTGCTTATAAAGGCTTGAGTTCCTAACATAACTACTTGGAACCTAGTGTACATAACAAAAAACATAATTCACAAATTCTTAAGTACTTAGAAAAACACAAAATTTTGCATGACAGGCAGTATGGATTTCGCCACAAAGATCTACAGCAGATCTTCTTTCCTTCGTTTCACACTGTTGGAATAAGTCTCTTGAGTTTATAGGTGAGTTCCAGATCGTTGCTCTTGATATATCCAAAGCTTTTGACCAGGTCTGGCATGCCGCACTTCTTAATAAACTTCCCTCCTATGGTCTTTCAACTAAACTCTGTACTTGGCTCTCTAGTTATCTATCTGATCGACGTATATAAGTTATTGTGGACGGCCATTCTTCAAGCTTTCACCAAGTAAATGCTGGAGTCCCTCAGGGCTCAGTTCTGGCACCAACATTGTTTCTTCTTCACATGAACGACCTTCTCTCGTCCACAACTAATTCCATTCATAGTTTAGCCGACGATAGTACTATTCACTCCAGTTTTCAGGTTCCTAAACCCATCACTAAACCTGACTTGGAAAACAAACGCAGAGCGATGCAGATATCTCTTTCGCAGGATCTTAATTTAATATTGGATTGGGGCGCCAAAAATCTCGTCCACTTTAATGCATCCAAAACACAATCATGTTCCTTATCGCGAAAAGAGTCATCAAATACTCATCCTCTACTTATGAGCGGCCAAGTTTTACAGAGCAAAGATACCTTCAATCTTGTGGGCGTCACATTTGAAACTAACCTTAACTGGCATAAACACATTGTATCTATAGCCACGGCAGCTTCAAGAAAGCTTGGATTTCTCTTTCGGGCCAAAAAGTATTTTTCCGCTTCTAATTTATACACTTTTTATGTGTCCCAAATCCGACCTCCCTTGGAATATTGTTCCATATCTGGGGCATGGCGTCCTCCACAACCCTAAGCATTCTTGATTCTATTCAAAGAAGAGCTATTCGTCTCATTAATGATCCTTCACTTACAGAAAGGCTTCCATCTCTTGCCCATCGTCGGGCTGTGGGGGATTTATCGCTTTTTTATAGGTACTTCCATGGCTTCTGCTCTGAAGAATTGTCCAGTATAGTTCCTCCACTCACGGTTCCCAACAGAGAAACTCGTGGTTCCGCGCGTATGCATCCCTATACGGTCCAACTGGACAGGCCCCGAACTTCCCACTTTGTTCGTTCTTTTATCCCTAGAGTTTCTAGATTGTGGAACCTGCTGCCCGCGGAGGTCTTTCCTTCCCCACCAAATCTTCAAGTTTTTAAGTCCTGTGTTAACAAACTTTCTCTTACCTCGCTTAAGACACCCACGGTACGTTAGTATTTAGGCTTTTAGACTTCGTAGTTTGTCCAAAGATTTAAAAAAAAAAATTAATTCTTAAAAAAAAAAAAAATTATTAGTATGCAAAACCTTCCTTATACAGAATCATGCTAATTCACTTGGCCATATTTTAAATTAACCCTCTGGGTTTATTGACATTATCCAGATATTTGCACAAAATTTGGTACACTTCTTTTGACCATTAATAATAATATTAATAATAATAATAAGCTTTATTGTCATGAAAAATATTAAGATATCTTTGTAGACAAAGCAAAACAATAAATCATATATACGTACATATACAACATAGACAGATACACACACAAATATATAATAGTAAAAAAGAAATACCTTTTATGGAAATGTATCCTCAAAAATTCATTTAAATTGTAATACGCTCTTTTAAGTAAAATTGTTTTAACATATTTTTAAATTTCTTTATGTTTTTAATATTTTTTATAGAATTTGGTAAATGATTAAATATCTTTTTTGATTCATAAATTATAGATTTTTTAATCATATTTAAATGTGGTATAAGTAGATCAATGCAGGAGTTATTTCTAAAATTATATAAATAGTTTTCATTATAATTACACCAATATTTTTTATATATTAAACAAACAGTTTCCAATATAAAAATAGATGTCAGTGTCAATATCTTATGTTTAATAAATAAAGGTTTGCAAGATTCCCTAGATTTGATTTTGCAAATAGTTCTTATAGCTCTTTTTGCAAAATAAAAACTGAGCTTAACAGATTTTGACTAGAGTTTCCCCAGAAACAAATACCATATCTTATTATTGATTCAATTAATGCTAAATAACTAGTTTTCAGTAGTGGAAAATCAAGTTCAGTAGAAAGAATTCTAAGAGCATAACAACCTGAGCTAATTTTTTTACATATATTTTCAATATGTTCTGAAAAATTAAGGTTTTTATTTACATAAATACCAAAAAATTTAGTAAATGAAGGATTATTAATAATTATTATAATTACATTACATTTTTTGCGCGTTTTAGCTAATTTAACGTGCTACTGCATCCTCTTAACAGTGGATTCAGCTGTGCAAAAAATATCATATTTATGAAAAAGCATGAAAGAAACACTTCAACTTGATCAAGGTGTTCCACAAATATTTATGTGTGTTACAGTTTGGAGAAAAACTATATTTTGGTTCCCAGTGTTGCCAGATATCCACAAGGAAAAAAATTGTACTGAACGGTTTATTTTGTTATCAACTTAAGAAAGTAAAAAACGCGAGTATATATCTGTCGATTAAATAATTCCAAATTTTACCTGCCAAAGACAATAGGGGCAAGTAGAAATACTCTTTGAAGTATTTCCAACTGAAAATCTCGATGGCGTGACCGCAGAGTTTTACGTAAAGTTGTCGAGAATAGCAACAACTTGAGTTACAGAGCTGGTTCTGTATGTTCTCTCTGATCCATTTTCGGTGGTTCTCCTTGAGGCTGTACCTTAAAATAATGAGCAGGGTTCTTGCTGCTTGGGATCGTACGGGTTTTGCTTTCTAAAACAAACAATTGGTGATAAAATTCAATAATAACATTGGTCTGCACAAAAAAAAATTGTTTTTTGCTCCTTCGAACATGGTTTTTATAGATTTAATACTTCTAAATAAAGATATCAAATAAAAGAAAATATGTATCACATCTAGTATATGTGTTAAATATATTTTTTTGAACCGCATTTTTTTCTTTAAATTTAAATCACTACATAGTATAAAGTAAAGTAGCTTTTTGCGACTGTCTGTACGTATGCTTAGATCTTTAAAACTACTTCACGGACTTTGATGCAGTTTTTAATCAGACTATTATGAATATTTCTTTGTATAAATGTATATTTTGTTTTATCTAAGGTTAGATCATTTCTTGTTCTTGTATTATAATTATGTTTTTTATTACTTTCAGAAAATAAGATCCCATTATTATACACAAATTTACATGGGTAGTTTTCTCTAGGTATGCTAATTCTGACCAAACTTAACAGTAAATGAATTACTTTTATACAGGACGTTTTTCTCTATTCTTGCTAGTTATAGCTAAAAGTGGGTGGCAAAATACAAATAAAAACCCTGTACAAACAGCAGATAAATTTGGTTGAAGACCTAAAGGAAAATTTGAGCCAAAGGATATTGTGATTGTACGATCTTTGCTTTAGTTGACGTCGCGTTTACTGTTACATTGCATAAAGTCTAGTAGGCATGGAAACAAAACACCTATACAAAATGTGAAAAATTAACGTCAAACTGTTTAAAAAAGAGCACTTTTTTACACTTTATGTAGTGTACTAAAATGAAGTACTTTATATTCATTACACCAGTATTTTTTTAACTGTTTTAATAAAATGGTTTAAACCTTTAGGAAACGCATTTTCTAATTTGTTGTTAATGATTATACCACTTTTAGACTCAAACAACAAAATAATAGTGATTGATTTCACAAAACTTCTAAGGGACGAAGATGAAGAAGTTCTACAAGCTCTAGTACCAAATTGTGCCTTAATTATGGAACGTTTTGCCGCTTCAGGGGTTTTAACAAAAGGTAAACATAATTAATCTCATCAAAAAATAAATAAATAAAAACATTTCCGAACATAACATAAAATTTCTTATTTTAGAAATTCCCGTGCAAGCGACCTTAGATATTGGTAGGGCAATGTTGAAGTGTCAGAATGAGGTTTTCAAGATGACCAATTGGCGTATAAAAGAGTCGATTTTAAAGCAGTGGGAACGACTACCGAATTGTATGCCGTCCGATTTTATACACCAACATTTTACCCCAGTAGTACTGAATGCTGCCATTAATGGAGTAAGTTATCCTCTTTCGCCTATTGACTTAAGCGCCTTTTCATTTATAACAAATTTACAGCGATTCTACGTCTTAGTTGCCAAATAAATGTGCTATATTCTTTATCCATCACATCAGATAAATGTTATATTATTAAAAGGAAAAACAAAGAAAATCTCCAATGAATCCAAGCGTAGCGTCACCACCGAAATAAAAACAATATAAAAAGTTGTGGGTTATGTTGTTGCCTAGAATTTCGGCGAATTTCGCAGCAGTATGAACATGACAAAAAACGCGAATTTTTTGGCCAAATATTCGCTTTCGCAATTCGCTTTTCGCGTCTGTATAAAGTCTGTCGCCCGTATTTCCGTCTTCTGCTGATATGAAAAGGCAGTAACAATTTTAATATTATTTTTATCTATTTTTATATAAAAAAAGAAATCTTCTTCCGCGGAGAATCGAACCGGGGCCGCCCGCGTGACAGGCGATCATTCTACCATTGGACTGCCGGGGCTCATACAGGTAGCTACAAACTTAACTTCTTTATAATATAATGCCCGCGGCTTCGATAGAAATCTTGAAATTATCAGTGGTTCTTAAATATATTAAGTATGTTATTATACATATATAAACCTTCCTCTTGAATTACTCTATCTATTAAAAAAACTGCATCAAAGTCCGTGAAGTAGTTTTAAAGATCTAAGCATACGTACAGACAGTCGCAAAAAGCTACTTTACTTTATACTATGTAGTGATTTAAATTTAAAGAAAAAAATGCGGTTCAAAAAAATATATTTAACACATATACTAGATGTGATACATATTTTCTTTTATTTGATATCTTTATTTAGAAGTATTAAATCTATAAAAACCATGTTCGAAGGAGCAAAAACAATTTTTTTTTTGTGCAGACCAATGTTATTATTGAATTTTATCACCAATTGTTTGTTTTAGAAAGCAAAACCCGTACGATCCCAAGCAGCAAGAACCCTGCTCATTATTTTAAGGTACAGCCTCAAGGAGAACCACCGAAAATGGATCAGAGAGAACATACAGAACCAGCTCTGTAACTCAAGTTGTTGCTATTCTCGACAACTTTACGTAAAACTCTGCGGTCACGCCATCGAGATTTTCAGTTGGAAATACTTCAAAGAGTATTTCTACTTGCCCCTATTGTCTTTGGCAGGTAAAATTTGGAATTATTTAATCGACAGATATATACTCGCGTTTTTTACTTTCTTAAGTTGATAACAAAATAAACCGTTCAGTACAATTTTTTTCCTTGTGGATATCTGGCAACACTGGGAACCAAAATATAGTTTTCTCCAAACTGTAACACACATAAATATTTGTGGAACACCTTGATCAAGTTGAAGTGTTTCTTTCATGCTTTTTCATAAATATGATATTTTTGCACAGCTGAATCCACTGTTAAGAGGATGCAGTAGCACGTTAAATTAGCTAAAACGCGCAAAAAATGTAATGTAATTATAATAATTATTAATAATCCTTCATTTACTAAATTTTTTGGTATTTATGTAAATAAAAACCTTAATTTTTCAGAACATATTGAAAATATATGTAAAAAAATTAGCTCAGGTTGTTATGCTCTTAGAATTCTTTCTACTGAACTTGATTTTCCACTTCTGAAAACTAGTTATTTAGCATTAATTGAATCAATAATAAGATATGGTATTTGTTTCTGGGGAAACTCTAGTCAAAATCTGTTAAGCTCAGTTTTTATTTTGCAAAAAGAGCTATAAAAACTATTTGCAAAATCAAATCTAGGGAATCTTACAAACCTTTATTTATTAAACATAAGATATTGACACTGACATTTATTTTTATATTGGAAACTGTTTGTTTAATATATAAAAAATATTGAGTGTAATTATAATGAAAACTATTTATATAATTTTAGAAATAACTCCTGCATTGATCTACTTATTCTACATTTAAATGAGTGTATTCATTTTGTTCAGTATTTCTCACATTATAACCTATATGTAATATGTATTATCTATGTGTATGTATTACTCATGTTATTTCAATGTTTTGTTATAAAAAGATCTTACTCCCTTTTATACACACCACCGGTTTTTACAAGGTATTCATCATACAAACAAGCTAACTTCTACTATATATATATACCCATACATTCTTTTATCTTGTTTATATCTTGTACAATTCATATTCTAATATCTAAGTGATGACTATAGTTATTATGTTTCACTTTTTGTTTGTCATACTTTTACCTATCTTGTATACAAGTATCTCTAATATTCTATTATATATTGCTCTATATGCTTTTGGGTTCTGAAAGCATATGATATTTGTTGTTGTATTGCACAATATTTTTGAATAATCCCAATATTCATGTTTCTTGTATGTGCATGTACGTTACCATGCGTTCTTGTTTTCTTATTTGTGTTTGATTATTTACATTACAGTTGGTGATTTGTCCCACTACGTGCTTGCATGTCTTCAAGGGAAATTTATTTCCCTTACCTTGGATGATGACGCAGCAGCACATTGCACATATTTACTCTTTTATATTGTTGTTGATTCATGGCATATGAAGAGAATTCATGCTTCTATTAGCGTCTTATTAATTTTACTATTACCTACAGCTGATGTGTTTCTTACACCTGGTGTACGTTTCTCTTTAAAATAAGCTTTCTTGTGTGCATACACTACCACCTGTTGTTTCGTTATGATTACAGTTGTGTTGTTATACACAGTTTTATATTACCTTACCACAGACTTATTTCTTATTTTATGTGTATACTGTTTTGTGAGTGTGCATTTGCACCTCTTATTTTGACGACTATTGTTAAGCTTGAAGCAGTTG
>JACEGR010012741.1:0-10800 GCA_014170235.1 Listronotus bonariensis | reverse complement strand
TAAAAATTTTCGACAGTGGGAAAAATAATAGTACTTTTCCTCTGAGCAAAATTCATATACTATGAAAAACCTTTTATAAAGAGTAACTTTAATTATTAAAAAAAAGGTAATTGTGTAGAAAGTTGCGGCAACTCCGATTTTGACGAAATTTGATGTACGGGAGTTTTTGGGGCGGTGATCACGAATTTGATTTTCTTTTTTTTTTTTGGAAACGTTTCGTTCTCGAGATATTCATCATTAAAGTTAAAATTCAAACTATCCTTGGTTTCACTATATTCCGCCTTTTTTGCACAAAGTTCTTGATATAATAATAAATTGGCACACAATAATTTATGAACATCTTTAAAAAACCTGTTCTTTTTGTTATTTTCCACAATTCTTTTATTACATTCTAAATGTTTTACTTCTAAAACGCTTCAACCACGCATACATATGTGAATAAATGTTTACAGACATGTCGACTTGATTTAAAGTAAACCTTTTATATTAATAATAAAGGCATAAAATCAATAAAAAACATGTTTGCGCCTACTGTCCATGAGAGCGTTTTTCCGCTCGGGGATGATAACTCAGCGTTGTGATTGGCGGGAAAAGCATTTTAAATTTGCACTAACCAATCACAAATCACTGAATTATCATCCGCGAGCGGAAAACCGCTCTCATGGACAGCCGGCTTTAAAAAGGTTTTTAATCTTAAATGAAATATTGTGTGTCAATTAGTGCTATATCAGGAATTCTGTGCAAAAGAAGGGGGAATATAGTAAAAATAAGGATAGTTTGAATTTCAACTTTGATAACGAATGTCTCGAGATCGAAACGTTTCCGAAAAAAAAGTATTTTAGATTCGTGATCAGTGCCCCAAAAAAACCGCGTACCCCATATTTCGTTAAAATCGGAGCCGCAACTTTCTAGACAATTACCAAAAAAAGTTTTCTATATGGTGCGAACTTAAGTAGACAACACTTTATACGCGGTGCCTCATCCTTCCCAGGGTATATATGCAATAAAAAATAATGTTAGTATAGTATATTACATTACAAGGGTGGAAAATAACTTATTTCACACGAGTGGGAATATTGTTGCACGAGGCGTCAGCCGAGTGCGACAAACCCACGCGTGTAAGAAAGTTATTTTCACACAAGTAATGTACACTATTTTTCCTTCGACCACAAGTTATTCATCAAAAAAAACAATAATAGTTGTTTGTCTTCACGGAAAAAATAAGAAAACAATTGAAAACTTTGCATCACTAGGGTGATATATACTTTTCCTTACTGCGATATATTATACTGTTTAACAATATTTTTATATCAAAAATCACCTACCTAGTCGCTTTTTTATCATTTAAGAATTAAAAAGGTTCTCATTAAAAAAATATTGTATGGCTTTTTCAATGTAAATCCCATTAACCGCCTGATAACTCCAAATTTATTTTAAATAACAATGACAGCGATGACAGCTTTATATTATACTTTGCAACACTAGTGTTGTAAAGTCCTTTGCAACACTAGTGTGATATAAGGCATTTTCTATGCATGAAAACAGTGTGCTATTTACTATTTTCACATGTGGTCGTAGGAAAAGTCCTTTAACAAAAAAATGTCGAAATCTCCCTGGTTACCAAGTTAAACGGGTTAAACTTTCAATTTTTATTTTTGTTTTTCGGCATATTGCTTTAATTTAATAACTTTTTTAAACTAATCTAGTGGACATTTGGCACACAAATCAAGCTTTGCAGATTCTAAAATTTGAAGATAAAAGTTTTTTTTAAATACCTCCAGAGGGCACATATATATATATATATATATATATATATATATATATATATATATATATATATATATATATATATATATATATATATATATATATATATATATATATATATATATATATATAACGAAGACACGTGTTTTTATACGAGGTGTTTCGGAACAATATATATATATATATATATATATATATATATATATATATATATATATATATATATATATATATTGTTCCGAAACACCTCGTATAAAAACACGTGTCTTCGTTTTTATACCTTTATTAACAATGAAACGTAACTATGGTTACAACAACGACAAAATCTACTCTTGTCAATGTCTCGAAGTTTACAACACAAAAGTCGAATTTATACTGACTGATCGAAGGCTTCCCGTCGCCCTTTTATAGTATGGTGGAAGAGTAAAGAATGATCTAGAATCTTCGAGAAATATCGTGAAAATTCGAAAATTCCATAGTACAGGATGGCATAAAAGTTCTTAATGGATAATTCGGGCGTTTTCGGAAACCTTCGAAAGTGATGAAAGAACTTGGAAAAATTAAGGTAAATTATTTAAATAAATTAACAAACTAAATTAAATGATCCTAACTCTCTAAAATTCTATAACCTAAACACATTTTTGAAAGTCTGTAACATTGCCCCCTTCCAAGTTTTGATCGTCTCGATCATGTATCTTCACTGTCTTGATAACGGCTTAGCCTCTCTAGATGTACTACTTTCATCTTTGCCTGTGGACTCTTCTGTATACGGTGAACCCCCTTGATTCTTCTCGTATTGTATAACGAAACGTCTTCACCTTCTTCTGAGTCTTCAAACCTTGCTTGATTAATGCTCTCTGAACTTGGCGGTAATATGACATCTTCTGCAAGTACCACTTCTCGAATTGTTGTTTCTTTACTTTTTGGAAATCTCATCACAATTTCCTCATTGTTAGTTCTCAGTACCCGTTGTGGAAGGTCTAGTACAAACTTCTGATTTTTCATCAAGGCCGAGAATAACTTCGTCCATTATATCGGCAACAAACACAACGTGTGTAAATGTTATTGTTCCTAGGGTAATTCTAGCTTCGTGTATGCCTTGAACTGGTATGACTTCACCATTGGAAGTTTCCAAAATATAATTCTTCTCAGGTCGGCATATTATACAGTGGGATATGATGTTTGGCCTCACGATGGTATGTGTAGAACCAGTAGCTAGTACCATGTCACATTCTCGACCGCATAAATTTCCAGGTACTACCAAGCTGGAGCCATTGTTCTGAAACCGGGATACCCTAATTGTTGTTGTTGATGGTTCTTGGTAACACTTAGCCAGGTCTCGCCCCTTGAACTGGGAGTCTTCTGCACTACTGGAAGAGGCCTGAAAACTGGAGCAATTTCTCTGTGTATGCCCCTCTTTACCACACTTCCAACAACGAATGATATTTCTTCTTTTAAATGTAACTCTGTTGTCTTTTTCAGTTTGTTGATTACGTATGATTTCTTGCAACTCCTGTATCACTCTGGTCAAATTAGTATATGGATTGCCATCTTTTGGTGGATAATTTGTTCTTCCAAGTCTTGCCTGAGTTCTGGATGTCCGCTTTGCTGTTTCAAACTGAAGTGCGTAAGCAAGAGCTTCAGAAATTTTCTTAAGCTTGGCCATTCTTAATGCTTGACTCATATCTGGATCACGTAGACCTTCAATAAAACTGCCAACAGCTAGTTCTTGTTTTATTTCTTCCGGGTAGGCTGGATATGACAGGTTAATTAGATGTACAATATCTGCTTCATACTCCTGGAGACTTTCGTTGTATTTCTGTCTTCGTCCATGGAGTTGCGCCTTATAGACTTCTTGTAGATGAGTTTCGCCGTACCTCATCTCCAGAAACATGACAATCGATTCATAATCGGACAACTTTTCTTCGGGAATGTTTCTTAACACCTCCATGGCTTTTCCTCGAAGAGCAAGTACAAGAGCTCGTGCTCTTTCTGTTGGGCTCCAGTTGTTGCCGTTTGCGGCTGCTTCAAATTGTCTAAGGTACGTAACCCACGGTACCTTTCCGTCAAAAGTTGGTGGTTTCAAAACAGTTGCTGGAGTACCAGATCCTGAGACTACCCCTTTACTGGCAATATTTTTAATTTGCTGCTGTAATTGTTGAACTTCCTGTTGCATTTGCTCTTTGACTTGTTGAACTTGATCTTGGACTAGTTGCACCTGACTATGAACGAATTGTACAGTCTGCTGCATTTGTTCTTCCACTTCTTTAACATCATCTTTGGTAAGTTTTAACTCAAGCAACATCATTTCATCTTGACCGTTATAAAATTCCCCTTTTAGATTTTCTCTGATCTTCACCATCATCTCTTTTAATTCTTGCTTCATTTCTTCTTGACTGGTTCGAATTTCAAGCTTTATTTCTTCTAAACTGGACTTCATTTCGTTTTTAAAGTCTTCTTGTTTTTCTATCATTAGTTTCATAAGTGCACATATTTCCTCCATAGCTTCAGTCTGCTTTCTTGCTCCTACTGGCATCCAATCTTCGTAACCACTTCGGCTTCCTCGGGTAATCTCGTTCCGCTTCACTTTCTTCGGGTGACTTCGTTCCGCTTCCGACACCAAATGTTCCGAAACACCTCGTATAAAAACACGTGTCTTCGTTTTTATACCTTTATTAACAATGAAACGTAACTATGGTTACAACAACGACAAAATCTACTCTTGTCAATGTCTCGAAGTTTACAACACAAAAGTCGAATTTATACTGACTGATCGAAGGCTTCCCGTCGCCCTTTTATAGTATGGTGGAAGAGTAAAGAATGATCTAGAATCTTCGAGAAATATCGTGAAAATTCCATAGTACAGGGTGGCATAAAAGATCTTAATGGATAATTCGGGCGTTTTCCTTCGAAAGTGATGAAAGAACTTGGAGAAATTAACGTAAATTATTTAAATAAATTAACAAACTAAATTAAATGATCCTAACTCTCTAAAATTCTATAACCTAAACACATTTTTGAAAGTCTGTAACAATATATATATATATATATATATATATATATATATATATATATATATATATATATATATATATATATATATAAAAAGTGAATGGTTCTTGAGCCTTGATATAAATACATTAATAAAAGGTAAAGTTCTTTGGGCATATGGCTCATTAATGACTGTAAAAATAAATAAATAAAAATGTCCTGTAAGAATTCGGCTACTATGATTGGTTGTTTAAAAATTACGGAGTCTCCAAAAGAAAATGGAATACCCCGTTCCCGACCAAGACGGTGACACGTGTTTCGTCTTCGTTAAGACTTGTCAAACCGCTTCAGGTCGCTAGACGCCTTGATGATGCCCCGATGGACTGTAAATATTCTTTCTGTATCCCAGAACTAACAAATACAGACACCGATGCCATCTCACCAAGAAATTCAAAAACAACCAGCCATAGCATCGAGAGGTTAAAGATGATAGGTAACTACCACCATATATATATATATATATATATATATATATATATATATATATATATATATATATATATATATATATATATATATATATATATATATATATATACATATATTTAACTAAGAGGTCTAGGACATATGTTAGTTTTCGAAAAAATATGTAGTTCCTTGCATATCCATAAGCCAGACTAAAAACATGAAGACTTTTTACTACCAGTTAGATTTTTTTACCACCAAAAAAAAAAAAAAAAAAAGTCCATCCCTGCATGGCGCCTATTTTCAGTGCAAAACGCCCTACTACACCGCCCGGAATAAAATCTGAATAGCAAAGAAAAAGGTCTTACCCTCCGTTTCGCGCTTATTTCATTCCAGAGCGCCTTATTCACAAAGCAAATTATGTAGTCACCAAAAATCCCGACCTAATAACCTTTCTTAAAAACTCCCCTGTCTGGCGCCTATGTATTAACCATTAGGCTGACTAGGCTGTAGCCTAGTCAGCCTAATGGTTAATACAGCACTGTTTTTGTAATAATAATAATATCCAAAATAAAGAATTGTACTGAATTAAGAGTTTTTAAAATTTTCAAATGAAGGTGTATCCGCACGGATTATGGACTTGATTAACTATAAGTACCTGTTTTTTTATATATTTTGAGAAAAGCTATTCTTTATAAAAAAGGTTTGCTTCTTCTGGAATGCTAAAAGCTATAGGGAATAAAAATTTCCGTTTTTACTTAAAACAACTAAGAAATATGCAAAGAAAAAAGATATAATAAAAAGAATATTATATAAATTGCAAAAAAACAGTGGCATACATTTCTTGTTAAAAATATACGTTTAGGTGCCCCTTGAGACGCTAGTGGACTTAATAAATTTAATCAAGTTAAGTCTAAATTAGCCCCTTTTAATAAGGTTTAACACCCCTGTATCTTGATAACGAAGAATTTGGGTTTCCAAGTTTATATAAACTTTTTTAAAATTAATCTATAATAAATAAATATTATTTATTTTTTTGTCTATATTATTAGATTACGGTAATTAATAAGATAGACTTATCCCAAAAATAATGATAAAATAATCTCAACAAATTCTGTATTTGGTTCATAAATTACCGGTTTTGTGAATGACATCACCGTCGATTCGTCATCGCATATTTCCCCAAAAATCGTTGGAAATTTATAAGTTTAAGATCCTTTATTCCAACGACATTTTTAATTCTAAATATGATCATACGAACAATTTGATTTTAGTAAAAAAAACTAATAATATATACTTAAAAATCGTATAAACAATCAACAGGTGTTTTATATCCTCATTATCTACGCGAATCAACACCTCGACACAATTTTAAATTTTAATTTGAGTTTTTGGCGCCATCCATACATTTGCAATGTTGCCGTATTGTAACAAATGTACGTTTTGTAGTTGATGTAAATAGCACAAATGGTTTTACCTACCTAAGAACTTTTTGTTGTTCCTTTTTAGACATCTTGTCCACCTCTAAAGCAAAAAGCTGGGGTCGCCAATGGGACGGGCGATTAATGACAATAACCAATGCCATTTCGGCCATTGTTTTGTTGATAAATTAAGGAAATCGTAATTTTTCTTGAATTTTTGTTTTAACGGCATGGTACATGTAAGACAATTTGACAAATTTAAGACAAACTAAGGGGGCGTCCATGACGGACGTATATATAGCTTTTTCATGAGGTTTGACAAGTAAGAAAAGTGGGAATTGTGTCAAAAAGGTCCCTCTTTTCAAAATACTATTTGTTTATCTGTTTTCCTCACTACAATTTTCTTGTCTGTTCTCTTTGAAGACAAAAACCTTGCTTTCAAAAACAAATATATTTTACTCATTTTTCTACTATAACTTTTTCTATTTCCTCCTTCTCGTTTACTTAGAAGGGGGTTCACATGACCATACGCATTAAAATATTACAAATAAAGGACTTTTCCATACAAACTTTCCTTCTTACCCTTGCCCTCGTATGTATACGCCC
Source organism: Listronotus bonariensis (assembly GCA_014170235.1). Classification (NCBI taxonomy): domain Eukaryota; kingdom Metazoa; phylum Arthropoda; class Insecta; order Coleoptera; family Curculionidae; genus Listronotus; species Listronotus bonariensis. The sequence goes on along the minus strand of JACEGR010012741.1, from coordinate 3,550 downwards.
CTGGCGTCCATAAATTACGCGTGACATTTAAGGGGGAGGAGGGGGTCGAAGTCAATCTCACTAAATCCCACCATGGAGAGATGGGGGTCTGTGAAAATATCACGTAATTTTTAAGCAGCTAGAAACCGAAAAAATCTAACGAATTTTGGTGCAGGTCCCCACTAGAAAAATGTGAAGCAGTGTTACTGTTTGGGTGGCGGACCTTTTTTGCTCTTCAAAATTTTTTTAGTTACAAAATCAATTTCGGTTTGACAAATGGTGCCTTTTGCATTCCCATAAATCTCACGTGAGATTAGGGGTTGCGGGGGAGTTAAAGAAAATCTCACCAAATATTAATATAAAAATATGTGTATTATGGGGCTATTATCATAGTTTATCCAAGCTAACATTTTTAAAATGGCTCAGCTAGGGCGCATTAAGAATCGACGCTTGGTAAAGGCCCGGTAAAGACATGCGCAATAAGCAAGACCTTATTAAAACTAAACATAAGGAACCAATTCGTTTGCCAAGGTAAATGTTGGAGTAAAGTTTACCCAGATTTTGTCGAATCTGAATGCGCCCCTGATTGGCATTTGTCACCCAACATTGGGTACGTTCATCCGACATCAGCAGCTTTTTGTAAGCACCAAGTGATTCAGCGGAAAAACGACCCAACAGTTGGCAAGTCTCTGAACGCTTCGCTTATTAGTTCGATATTTCTGTTAAAAATATAGCCAAAATTTGAGAGATGACTAACAGAACTACCCAAAAGTCGATATTTGCGCAAGCCCAAATAAATGCTGAGTTTGTTAAGCATAAATAAAGACCGCTTTGTAAAATGGTCATCTGCTGAGTTCAAGCAGCTTGTCATTCGGTCGGGTGAACGCGACCGCTTACCAAGCAACTCAGCCGCTGAAGTCGGCTGAACGTACCCAATGGGTACGTTCAGCCGTGACGTGGCGTAACGTGACGTAGTAAAGGTTTTCTTACGTGCGTAAAAGCGGACTGGAACTGTCAAATTTTGGAATATAACTATACTTTGGGCACTATACATTAAGAAAAACACCTAAATACAAAATGTATTCCATTGGTTTAAAAAATCAGTGACCCTAGTTACCGTAATCTGGGGTAACTTGGACACCTTTTGAGACTTTTTCCCAAATATCTGTTTTATTTTTTGACTGATTTGGACCAAAGTTTTTGTACAAACCGACAATAACATAAGGAAAGAGTTGAAGTTTGTAGTAAGTCATATTTTTGTTGTATATTAGAAAAAAAATATATTTCTGGGGTGTCCAAGTTACCCCGGGTTTGGGGCAACTTGGTCACTTTTGGAAATTTTAATGAAATTAGCATTTTTATTGGTTTAAATGACCAGGTTACCCCCGATTCGTTTGGAAAAAGATAAAATTAACCCATAGCTACTTTTGTCTGTTCGAAATTTTCATAAATAGTCGATTTATTGATTATTATTAAAGAATAACGACAAAAAAATGTTCAAACAATGTATTAAACTTATACATAGGTACAGAAACAACTTAAAATGTAAAACAAACTCTTAACTCTAACTCTTAGGTAACAGAAACAACTGAAAATACCTACAAAAAAACTCTTAACTCTAACTCTTAGGTAACTCTTGACTCATTCACTAGTCACTAGGTATAAAATCTACGTCGGCTTCAGAATCGTCTTGATATTCCAACGGCTCTGATGCCTCCGAATCGTCACAGTAATCGCATTTGAAATAAGGATCCTTACTTCCGTTGTTGCATAAGCCACATATCCATTTAAGGCACTGTATACATTTGATCCAATCTTGTTTGCTATGAAAGTCTTTCCAATTACAAAAACAAAGGCCACACTTTGCATCTGTTTGACTTTTCATTAGTCTTTCACTTTTTGTCTAGGCTGAATTGAACGGGATTTTCTCTTAATTTTTTTCTTTACGACTACACCAGACGATCGTGGGCAATCTTGTGGATCCATTGCTTGAGCAGTGGGAGAGTCAATGGTTTTATTGGGGTCTACAAGGTCTACAGGGACAGTTACAATGGGTTCATTAGTGGGAGCCACTCCATTATCTTCATCTCTTGCCAAATTTTTACCGGGTTGAACTTTCTTGCCTCTTTTTTCTTCGGATTGGCTTCGCTGCCAACCCCTCTGTGTTCTCTCAGAAGATCAACCAATGATGCATCAAGAGATCTTCCAATGGTGTCTCGATCATCTGGTATCAATCCATCTGGAATCCTCTTTAAGACCTCGTTTGGTTCAGGTGGATAAAGCCCTGTGGCTCGAAATCCAGATATCAAATTTTGGCTGACACTCTCAGACATGGCGTTCCATAACCTAGAGAGTAAATTGGGAAACTGCTCTTTGGGAAGATTTCCTGGATATCGGCTCTCTTTTCTCCAGTTATCTAAAATCTTCCTCCAGCACTTTTTCATGGGTCCAAATACAGCCACATCAAGTGGCTGCATTAGATGGGTGGCATTTGCAGGGAATGGAGTTATATAAATATCATTCTCCTTACAGGACTTAATAACTGCAGGCGAAAAGTGGCTGGCGAGATTATCACCTACAACCAATAGTTGTAGCACCGGGTTTTCGAGTTTCCATTATGTGTGGGAGGAGGATTTTAAAAAACCACATCTCGAAGAGATTCATGTCGAACCAACCAGAGGGGCTGCTGGCATATTTAGTTCCAGGAGGGCCGCCTTCTGTCCAGTTTTCATACAAGTTTCCAGATTTATAGACGACCATGGGAGGCAGTAAATCCCCCTTTGCATTTCCGCACACCATTATACTAATAGAGGTGCGAGAGTGGTTCTGTACCCTTTCTACCCTTTTTGTGTTTCTGGGGACCACCACTTTTTTGCCCCAGGATCGTCTGTGACATTCGTTTCATCGTAGTTGTATATATTAAAATCGTCTGCATCTTTTAGAGCTTCATTAATATTCGTGAAAAATTTTAAAATATCTTCACGATCGACGGAGGCTCTGGACCTTTTAATATTCGATGCCATGCGAATGGACAGCCTGTTTCTCTGGATAAATGCATCCAGAAAATCTTCTCCTGGAGTGTTGTTTTTGAAGATCTTAACTGTTTTTCCTTGTTTGTCCAGGTATTTTGCGATTACCGTTCTCACATCCAGCCTAGTTAACGGGAAGCCCCAATTAGCCACTACTCCAAGAGTTTCAGATATATTGTATTCTTCCTCAGCTGAAAGGACTCTTGGGCGGCCTACTGCTCCAGAATTTCTTCCAAGAATCTTACGACTTAAAGTTGTCCGAGGTACCTGATACGTTACCGCAGCTAATTTCTTTGACATCCCGTCTCCAACAGCTTGTATGGCTTTTTCCATATTTTCGTTGGAGTAGTCTTGGTAGGGCTTCGCCCCAGGAGTTCTCTGGTAGTTTCTTACCATTTTTAGTTACTAGTGACCTGTAACAAACGAGCGGGACATAAAAATTTACCAAAAAAAAAAAACAGCAGAAGAAATCTAAAAAAAAAAAAGACGTCATAGGTGACCAAGTTACCCCGGGGTGACCAAGTTACCCCAGATTACGGTAC
>JACEGR010012740.1:0-10803 GCA_014170235.1 Listronotus bonariensis | reverse complement strand
TTTTAAAATTATTTTTAACAGTGGCGTCCGTATGGGATGTGCACTGGAAATTTTTTCAAGAAAATTGTTTTTTTTTTTTTACAAAAACGGTGCATCCGATAAAGAAAGTTCAAGAAGTTAGATTTGTTGCTAAAATAAAAAAAAAAGCGAATTTTCTTGAAAAATTTTTGTGGCGATCGAGTCTGATATGAGTTTTTTCAATAATTTTTGATCTAACCCCACTTTTCGTGATGTCAAAATCGATTTTTGGATTTGCAGAGAGCTGATTACGAGGAAAAAATTGAATTTCTCTTAATAAAAATAATTTCCATAACTTGCAAACTTTTGGCCGGTCACTGGATAAGAAAGATATGAAGCTTTTCAATAATTTTACTAATATTTTATTTAAAAAAAAATATATTTTATAATATACTTTTTATCGTTTAAATTTCAATTTCAGAAGCTAGGTACTTCGCTTAATTTTTTTGTGTTGTAGCATGTCAGATACTTGTTTTGGATACAAAACACATGAAGACCTCTTAAATAAGAATGAAAATCTATGTGCTGATGAAAAAATGCAAGAGCAAAGTATAAAGAAGCGGCTTACTCATCAAATACAACCTGGTCAATGGTTTAAATGTTGTCATTGTGATTATCAAACTCTTAATAAAAAGTATATAAAGAGGCACATCCTTAGACATAAAAATCCCGATGAGGTCAAGATGTTTAAATGCAATCAATGTGATTATCAAACTCGTTATAAAAATAACATAAACAATCATTCCATGCAACATAAACATCCAGATGATGTTCAGATGTTAAAGATGTTTAAATGCGACCAGTGTGATTATCAAACAATTCACAAACGTCGTTTAAAAAGGCATGCCCTGCGACATAAAAATCCAGAAGAAGTTGAGATGTTTAAATGTGATCATTGTGTTTATCAAACTCGTTATAAAGAGGTTTTAAGAAATCATGCCTTGCGACATAAAAATCCCGAAGATGTTAAGATGTTTAAATGCGATCAGTGTGATTATCAAACTATTAAAAACACTTTTCTAAAAACGCATGCTTTGCGACATAAAAATCCAGAAGATGTAGAGATGTTTAAATGTGATCATTGTGATTATCAAACTCTTTATAAAGGTGACTTAAACAGGCATGCCTTGCGACATGAAAATCCAGAAGGTGTAAAAATGTTTAAATGTTATCAGTGTGATTTTCAAACTCGTTATAATTCTGTTTTAAAAAAGCATGTCCTACGACATAAAAATCCAGAAGATGTCAAAATGTATAAATGCGATCATTGTGATTTTCAAACTCGTAAAACATGTTTTAAAACGAATTACTGGCAGTTTGAAAAATCACACTGACCCATTTTACACCTTTTCGCTGTCTGGAAACACTGTTTAGTCACCTTTATAAAGAGTTTGATATCACAATGATCCTGACTAAGCTATCTCTACATCTTCTGGACACATGATACTTGAAAACGCTGCGTTTTAGAAAAGTGTTTTTAATAATTTTGATAATCACGCGATCTGTTTAAACCACGTCTTCAAGTTTTTCCATAACGAGTTTGATAAACACAATGATCACATTTAAACTATCTCAGCTTTCTTCTGGATTTCTGCCCGATGTCACACTGGTCACGCTATCTTTAACATCTGAGCATCATCTGTGAACTATTTTTATAACGAGTTTGATGGCTCACGTGTTACATTTAAGCTATCTTGATCATCGAGAGATTTCTACTTTTATTAAGGTTGATATCGCAATGACAACGACCATTGACCAGGTGATGGTAAGCACTCTTATACTTTGCTCTTGCATTTTTCATCAGCTATAGATTTTCATTCTTAACTAAGATAACTCATGTTTTATAATCAAAGCGAGAGCAATAGCACGGCACAAGCGAGCGAAGTACTTACAACTCTGGTGAAATTTGAAACAGATAAAGAAATTATTATCTAAAAGTATATATTTTCTAAATAAAAATAATGAGCAATTGTTGACTTCATATCTTTTCTTATCTACGATGATGACAAAAATTTGCAGAATTATCTGATCATTTTTGTTGAGGGAGAACTCTCGTATTGGCTTCTCTGCAAATCCAAATCATTGTCAAATTATTGAAAAAAACTCATGTCAGACTCGTCGCCACAAATTTTTCAGAGAATTTGCTTTATTATTTACAAATCAAATCCCCAGCTTCTTTGAACTTTTCTAACATCGAGATGCACCGTTTTTGCGTAAAAAATAAAAACAGTTTTTCATGCATTTTTGGTATAGCGAAATTATTCTAAACTAGTAGGCTGGTACCCCGTGTTTGTTTTTTAATGCTAAAACGGTGCATCGGACGAAAAAACTTCTAGAGGTCAAATTTGTTGCAAAATGAGGATATAAAAATAATTTCAATTTATGGAATGCAATGGCGTACCTTATTTTATTGTTTGAAAATTTCCAGTATCGATCTCATACGGACGCCAAAGGTAAAAATATTTAAAAATCTTTTATATTAAAAAATCCTATTGGTGCTTAATAGGTTCTTGCAAAATTTCAGGAACATATCTCAAACAGTTTTAAAGTCATGATAAAAAAAATTTAAAAAAAACTTTAACACCATGTAGTTCAAAAGTTAGGAGGTTTAGGATATATGTTTATATGAACTTTTCTTTCTAAAATGAGCTAAAGAATCATATCTTGTATTTTTAGCCATCAATTAAAATACACCCTGTATATAACGTTAACCTCTATAATGTATTTTCAATGAAGAGAGGAGAACATACTAAAATTAAATTTTATTTTCTGCTAATTAATCACCTGCTAGTGTTCAAACGCAATTAAAGGAATAATTTATTAAATGGCAATTTTTAAATTTATTTTAAAAGCTTTTATTTCTCTTGTATTTAAAACTAGACAAGTAAATTATTTTTGATAACCAAATGTAATGTTCTATGTGATTATTAATATTTTTTTCAGATCTTACCAAAAAAATGCGTTAATTTACTTACTTTATTATATTTTTATAAAAATAAACAAGTTTTGATTAATAAGATGATATTTATCTCTAATAGGAACCAAAGCAAACATGTCTTATTACTAAATATTAGCTACTTTTTGGTTACCCTAACTTATTTTTAATAAGGCACTTTTTGAACAAAAACTCTAACATATCTATAAGAATCCATTTATTTACAGAAACGAACCTAAGAAAATAAAGCACTATTCTTGTTTTTACAAATTAAAATTTAAGCAATAAGTTATCACGAAAAAAAACTGGAACATCAACAAAAGGTTGCCGTTCCATAAGTTATAAACATAGTTCACTTTTTGACTATTGTCAAAGTTTATGTCGTTAAAACGCACAAACGTTTGTCATATTGTTTTAGTAAAAGTCAGCAACTTTACTTTTTAGTTTTTAAATAAATGTTTATTTTTTAGTAAATCTCTTAGTTTTGTAACTTATTCACTTATCGATAACGGCACTAAACACTTTTTAGCAATTTAGCTTTGGACCACTTTAAATGTTAAGAAAAAGTCACAACCAGTGCCTTAATAAGCACCCAGTTTTAGTTTTAATCACACTTCTGTCCCATCTTCTCCCTCATCTTCAAATAGAGGTCCGCTAGATAATCGTTTCTTTGGTGGTTTCGGTGGGGGACGTGGAGGAATTTTTTCGGTTTAGCTGAAAAACAAATTGATAATAAAACATTAATACAAAACCCAAAGCTTATAACACATTATTTACAACGCGAAAGGTTAAACTAAATTTTATACAAATAGGTTTTGTCGCGTTGAATCAGGGTCAACAGTAGAATGGGCAAGTGTCAGTGAATACCCTGTGAACCAACTGTAGGTATCGTCTGGAGAATATTACCCAGACGTTAAAAGGTGCCGTGAAATATCAAAAAAACCTGGCACCCACGGTACCAATTACTTAGTTTTAGTTAGTCTTGATAAAAGATAAAAATTGCGTTTTCCTTACTTTTCGTTATACTTTACAAAACTTTATCAAGGCACTGTTAAGTGGAAGCTTGTACCGGGTGGCCAAATAAGCGAGGTAAGCGGCTGTATCTCGGAAACCGCTTAACGTACGACCTTTCGGTAAAAAATATTGTTATGAATGTGGCCAAGAGAAATTGCTGGAAATTATTCTCAAGTTTGTAAAATGTCCGCTAGGGGCGTAATAATTATTTAAATTACAAAAAATAAGTTTTCTCTATAAGTTGCCGAATTAAGGTATACCGAAAATACATACAAATAAATCTTACGTCTATAAGGAATAACTTTGGTTCAGCACTTTTTCCTCAAACTCCTCAAATAAAGTGGTGGGGGTAAGACAAACATTGACTTATAAAATATGCAATATCTCGGGAACGCCTCATTGTAAAAATTCGATCTAGGTTTCATTTGAAAGAGTTTTTTTGCTCTATCATAAGTGCTAGAAGCGAAGTATCTGTGGTTCTTACTACCATCGCTAGATGGCGTCTCTTTTTTAAATCCAACATTTTATTATTTTTCTCAGAAACTTCAAATGCACTTATATGCACGTTATAGCACAGTTATATAGAGCATTAAATGCCTAAAAGAATAGCGCAAACCGCAAGTCTCTATCTTTTTTTTTCGCGGAGATATTAACCGAAAACCATTCACGAGACCGTGAACCACAATGATTTTTAAAATTAACGAAAAGACCCCCAATTGAGTTATGTTGCTAAGCAGTAAAATATCAGTAGGCTTTGGAAACAAAAAATTGTTTGTAAACAGAGTTGAAACGTCAAACGTTAATCTTGCATTTTGATTGTAATTTGAATTGATTTAAAATGCCGTTTACAAATGACGAGGCTGTTGATTTGTTAGCTGTTTATTTTGAATGTTATCAAAATGCAGCAATTGCTGAAAGAGAGTATGCGATGCGCTATCCAAATCGCAGACATTACGGCAGACATGTTTTTCCCCGCTTAGTGCAACGCTTACGTGTCACTGGGAGTATTCATCGACCAGTATTTCGAAGACGTCGTATTGGTAGATCCGAAGAGAATATTATCAATGTTCTAGCATATATCCAGTTTGATCCACACGTTAGTACTAGAACTTTGTCCTTGGAGTTGGGAATTACACGAACAACCGTTCAAAATATTTTACAAGAGTATAGGTGGGTATATTAAAAAAAACTAAATATTTTAGAAGTTAATCGGATTTCATTTTGATGCAAATTTGTTTTACTTTTAGACTACATCCTTATCATCTGGTTTTACACCAAGCATTGACTGAAAGGGATTTCGATTTGAGACTTGACTATTGCCATTGGTTTCTCAGCATGGTTAACGAAAACCGTCAGTTTTTATCCACAATTCTATGGACAGATGAAGCCACCTTTAATAGCAATGGTGGGGTAAACTGTCATAATATGCATTATTGGTCTGCCGAAAATCCCCATTGGATGCGAGAAGTCCAGTATCAAGGACGATGGAGTGTAAATGTATGGTGTGGTATAATAGGCGGTACAATTATAGGACCACATTTTTTGACGGGACTGTAACCGGGAACGTTTTCTTGGAGTTCCTTCGAAATAGAATGCCGATTTTTATTAGAAGATGTAAATCTGGAACTTAGACGCAATATGTTTCTGCAACTTGACGGCTGTCCAGCACATTTTGCAATAAATGTGCGAGAACATCTGAATGCCGAATATCCAGATCGATGGATAGGGAGAGGAAGCCTGTTTCCCTGGCCAGCCTGATTTGAACGTTCTGGATTATTACTTCTGGGGAAGGATAAAAGATCTTGTATTTCAGTCTAGGCCTACAACGAGGGAAAATATGATCCTCAGAATTGTAAATGCAATTCATGGCTTGTCTAGGGCGGAGATTGAAACTGCCGTTTTTTCTGCAAGTGGGAGAGTCGAACTATGCGTGGAACAAGATGGTGGCCATTTTGAGCATCTAGGGAGACATTAGAACAACCTGATAGCAATCAATCTTTTTCAAGGCCACAATTTATTTTAAAAGAAATCGTTAATTTTAAAAATCATTGTGGTTCACGGTCTCGTGAATGGTTTTCGGTTAATATCTCCGCGAAAAAAAAGATAGAGACTTGCGGTTTGCGCTATTCTTTTAGGCATTTAATGCTCTATATAACTGTGCTATAACGTGCATATAAGTGCATTTGAAGTTTCTGAGAAAAATAATAAAATGTTGGATTTAAAAAGAGACGCCATCTAGCGATGGTAGTAAGAACCACAGATACTTCGCTTCTAGCACTTATGATAGAGCAAAAAAACTCTTTCAAATGAAACCTAGATCGAATTTTTACAATGAGGCGTTCCCGAGATATTGCATATTTTATAAGTCAATGTTTGTCTTACCCCCACCACTTTATTTGAGGAGTTTGAGGAAAAAGTGCTGAACCAAAGTTATTCCTTATAGACGTAAGATTTATTTGTATGTATTTTCGGTATACCTTAATTCGGCAACTTATAGAGAAAACTTATTTTTGTAATTTAAATAATTATTACGCCCCCTAGCGGACATTTTACAAACTTGAGAATAATTTCCAGCAATTTCTCTTGGCCACATTCATAACAATATTTTTTACCGAAAGGTTGTACGTTAAGCGGTTTCCGAGATACAGCCGCTTACCTCGCTTATTTGGCCACCCGGTACAGTATGTCCATGAATGGACTTTACAGTAGTACAAATAAGGTCCGTAAAACAGGCAATGAAAAATCGTCGAAAAAAATTGTTGCTTTTTAGTAGCTAATTAGGCAATTTCAGCTTTCCGTTAAGTTAGCTAAAAACCAGAACTAACACTTTGAATAAAGTTTAGTCGATTTGTTGCTAATTTGTTGCTACAATATAAAAATTAAAAATAACGATTTTTCTTTAAATTTTGACAAAATTAATACTGCCTTTGCTAGCTTTACACCCGATTTTTCCAGGTAAAATTCCATCTAAATCTTCGCTGCTGCTCACGGAATTGCTTGTCACAGTGTAAAGAGTCAGCAACAAAATAGAAACAGCAAATTGGGGAGGATTGGGGAGTTTGACATTTTATTAACATTTTATTGTGTCATTTTTTAAAATCTACATTCAGGTAAGAAGGGTGTAAAAGTTAAAACGAACATTGATATGGGAAATTAAAATTACGTTGTTCTAGCCAAAATTTTACATATTGCTCATTGAATTTTAAAAATCTTTTTTATTTAGCACTTTGTAGAGTTATTAAAACTAGAGGCATATTTCTTTTGGTCTATTTTTCATTTTTGTAGTTCTTGGGGTCTTTATACAAGGCCAAAAATATTTCTTGACGTAAATCTTTCTTTTTTAAGAAGCAAAACCATTTGTCATTCACAAGATTATTAGATTTAATGTTTCCTTTTTCCATTTATTCCACTGTAAATTCCATCTATAGACACCTGTATTTACCATTTTTTTTCTGATTTGGAAATTTGGCTAAGAAACTTAAATTTATTCCTAGAAGGATTATGCTAATTATCTGCAACCGTTCATGCAGTGCTTAACAAGCAAGAATTAAGTAGTTTACTAGCAAAAAAACACTAAATGGACATTCACATTTAAAGAAGATTGTTATTATTAGGCTTTTAGCATCGTTGACCACGATTAAAAGTAACGAATGTACTGTGCAGTTCCTGAGTTTCCTGTCACCCCGTGCAGAAAAAGGTTAAGCTGCCCTCCACAGGTTCAAAAATTTTTGAAGAGTAAAAAGGTCCCCACTTTTCTAAAACTCCGCCCCACAACTAAATAAAAAGAAAGTAATGGGTGCTAAAACCATTTTTTTTTGAAGAGCAAAAAAAAGGTCCCCAGTTTTCCAATGTCCCCCCCCACTGGTGCAAACATTTGCAAAAAATACCGCCAAGTGCGAGTGCACCTGCTGCACCTCCACCAGGAACGGCCGGCGATACTGCAATGTATCATCGTATGGAAGGTAGCAACGTTTTCAAAAAATAATTTTAGGTGCTGATTTTTTAATATGTTGTTCTCCTTCCTCTTCTGGGTGAACCCTGGGCTGTCTGGCTGGCGGTAATGGTTGCGTTCATTGGTTCACATCCTACCTGTACAAGTAATAATCCAAGGTTTTAAAAACATTTTAAGAAACCTAATTTTTAATTTCCTGTCTTAAGATAGGTTTGCCAAACATATTTTTTATTCCTGCTAGACACTTTTATCATTGCTAATTATACAGTCGTCCCCTTCTAACTTCCTAAGTGTTCGGTATATTTTGATAAAACTTGAAATGATAATATATGACCAAGGTCTGCATTTTTAACATAACAGTGACAGCTCTAAATGTCAAGCTGACAGCTCCAAATCTCAAGGATACAGCTGGGCGCCAACGCAACCGCCAGCCAGACGGCCAAGGGTCTACCAGAAAGAGAAGGAGAACAAGATATTAAAAAATCAGCCAACCCTAAAATTTTTGTTTTCTCGACGTTGCTACTTCCCGGACTATACATGAAGATTAAAAACTAAATATTTGTCGGAAACCTTATTTTTAACATTTTTAAGCGTCTTAAGGTTATTTATAAAGAGAGAACTAATTGCCTTTTCCTTTCTTTTAATGTGCATTTAAAAAACTTTTATCACTCTTTTGAGTATTCTTATTTAAAAATTACAGCACTGGCTAAAGATACAGCAAGTGTTTTTTATATGGTAATTGTCTAGAAAGTTGCGGCAACTCCGATTTTGACGAAATTTGGTATAAAGGGTTTTTTTGGGGCGCGGATAACATTTTTTTAAACGTTTCGTTCTTAAGATATCAATCATCAAAGTTGAAATTCACTCTAACCCTATTTTCACTATATTCCACCTTCTTTAGCATACAATTCCTGGTTTATAGCTAAAGTGGCCCACAATATTTGTTTTTTTTTCTATTGAAACCCTGTTTTTCTATGTATTTTACACTTTTTATCAATTAAATTTCGAAGGTTTTCTTTAAAAAGGTAGCAAGTCATTCATATATTGCCTCGCATCCACCATAATATGCTGCGTTTGAAAGTGAAGTTATGCAATTAATTGCCAAAAAGTGTAAAATACCTAAAAAATTGTGTTTTAAAAGGTGAAAATTAAATATTGTTTGCCACTTTAGTTTAGAATAAAGAATTATGTGCAAAAGAAGATGAAATAATGTGAAAATTATGATGAATAACTCGGAAACGAAACGAAAAAAAATCTTTCAGATTCGTGATCAGCGTCGCAAAAAAAATGTATACCAACTTTCGTCAAAATCGGAGTTGCCGCAACTTTCTTGACAATTACCTTTTTATAATTAATGATTTATTTTCTTTAAATAAACTGTTTACGTTCTACTTTTTATTGGTAATAAACCTTTTTTTTGGTTTACCAGGTAAATATTAGGAAAAATCTTAAATCACTTATTGCAGCCTTACCTTCAGTTGATGGTGTCTCACTAGCAATGGAATTCCTTTTTCCGATGGACTCCGTAGTTGTTCCGCATTATCCATGGCCCATTTCGTCCTAGACGGTGTTAACTTCTGTTGAATTCATATTTCTAGGTAAAGTCTGGCTACCAGTTGGTTTTTGTGGAGTTTTTGGTCTTGGATTGGGTTGAGGTTTTGATTGTATTTGTCCAGTTGTAGGCTCTGGACGGCTTGTCATTGTCAGAGGTGATTGTTGATTTGCGTTAGATGATTGATTTTGTTGTTTTTCAGGATATGAATATGGTGATCTTGAAGAATCAGTCTGCGATATAGTTGAACCAGATATTTCGTGTGTTTCCGCGATGGGATCAATTGTTGTTGGACTTAAGGGAAACATTCGGTTAGTACGCGGTGTACTTGCTGGTTCACTTGGAATTTTATTAAGTGACAAGACTGAGCTACCTAAAAATAAATATTAAATATTATATAATTATTAACTCCTTGAGGAGCATTAACAAACCAAGAAACATATGCCCTATTGGAGCGAAATCTTTTATTTTAAAAATACAAATATATTAATAGGTATCTAACACTTTAAATAGTTATAAAAAAATGTTTTTTGTATGTATCTTTTTTCCTTATTTTCTTTATTGGGGTGGTACATTTTTAGACGACCAAGCCGCAAGTAAAAAAAAGACATGTCTAATTTAGAAAAAACCAAGCAAATAATTTTTTACTTATAAATAGCTAAAAAAATATTAAAAAGTGGGACTTAGAATATCCCTTATAAAATCTGGTAAGTCAGAGTTTTTGGTAAATATAGGTGGAGGAGTAGGTTCAAAGAAATAGTGGACCATACTGCAGACAATAAGTATTTTTATGTTATTTTAGAACCGTGCAATTCTGTACTGCATTTTTTTACTTTCGAAAGCGGCAAATCAACATCTAAATCGAAAAAAATATTTTAGTATTTTAGAATGCAGTAATATACATAGGTTCAGGCTGTAATTCTTCGCCAATATCTAAGATATCTACTTTTCATGCCAATGTTCTATCTCCATATTAAACTCTTCCATATTTATATGAACCAATCGAAACAAATAATTTATTGTCTGTTATTATATATTTTATTTTTAATAAAAAATACTAGCGGTGGTACAAAAAGGTACCACCTAATAAGGGCATTTTATATATAATATATAATTATCTTTTTAGTAAAATTATATTAGAGCCTACCTAAGTGGCCTATTTTACTAAAATAAAACAAAATATACAATAATTTTAATTTTTATCAATATTTTGAGCATTAAAATACGCGGAAAAATGTTAACCTAATCGCCATCATTTCGCAATGCTGTTTTTATTAACCGATTTTTGCTCAAAATATTCTAAAAGCCTGTTAACATGAGGTACTCTGTTTT
>JACEGR010012739.1:0-10804 GCA_014170235.1 Listronotus bonariensis | reverse complement strand
TAATTCTACTTTCAGGTTAACGCTAACTGGACCATAACACTACACATACAATTATTTTTTATTTTCTGATTAACATATTGATTTTGCACAAACACTTTAATTTTTTGCCAGTCTTTATTTTCAAGTAACTCTGGGTTTTTGTCTTTTAAGATCATACAGTCGAATTTTTTTGGTGGTTTTTTCTTAAGGATGTGATTCGAAAAGAACTCAGTAACTATCCTTTTTGTTCGTCGGTCCATGCCGTTAGAATTCTTTTGGTTTTTTAGAGGGAATGTTTCGTAAAATTGGTTTTGGTATTTTTTTCTTCAAACTGCCTTCTGAAGATGTTGATGGCAAAAGATGTATCTCTTTGGATTGATCGAGGGATTGGTAGTCTATCGAAGTTAATGGCAAATTGGGAGTGTCATCTACATCATGCAAAATTTCCTCGTCATCAGATTCTTCAACTATGTCATTTAGGTCTTCTTCTAAATTAAGTTCAATTTCGTTTAAAGGTTTTCCCTTAAATTCGGCAGCTCCTCCTTTTTCCATCAATAAAAGGAGCTTGGAGATCTTAGCCGTTTGATAAACGTCATCAGGCAATCTATAATTCCCTCTGTGCACGTCTAACGTATGACCCATAAAATTAGCAAGTTGTTCTAGGTCATTATTGGTCATACTGAAAATTTGGGTTAATGTGGCTAGATGTTTACGTAGCTTTGTTGCTGTTATGGCCTTTGGGTTTTTGCCCCACATAACTCTGCGTATTTTTTAATACCTTATATCCGCAAATTGGCGCACTGAAATTTGGTCTGCCAAACAGATAATTGTTTTTATTATTAAAAATGTTTTCCCTGTATCTTAGCAGTATCTTAATATGTTCTTGCACGTCGGTGCTAAAAAGTACAGGAACGCCTCGACCTCTCTTTCCTCGTATTACTACCCTTTTAAATTTCTTTAAAAGAATTTTTCGGAAGCGGTTACTATATTGGAAAATTCTTCATAATTGGATTCATAAGAATCAGACTTTAAGTAGACCTCCAAGGGCAATCTTTGAAGTTCTCCTGGTCGTCTCCTATTAAGTAGTATAATTCTGCAGAAAATAGTCTCAAGAAGAATTATATACTGCTCCTTATCGCTGTTATTTTTATTTAAAGGCATTTGTGCAGAATTGCCACTACTTAATAGGGGCGACAGGGAGGCTTCAAAGGTGCTCCTTGAATCTATAAGTCTGATTATACTCGATCAGTCTCAGAACACCAATATATGGCCGCTCCAGGGTCTTTTTAAGGCCCAAATGGTCGACGATGCTAGATATAGCTAAGTGGGAAAACATTTTATGTAAAACAATTATCTGTTTGGCGAACTGCGCCAATTGCAGACTATAAAGTGATAAAAAAAATGCGCGAGTGTGTAGAGAACAAGCTACGTAAACGCTCTAGCCACGGCTAACCCAGAGCCACTCGGCATGGCCAATAATGACCTAGAACAACTTGCTAATTTTATGGGTCATACGTTAGACGTGCACAGAGGGAATTATAGATTGCCTGATGACGTTTATCAAACGGCTAAGATCTCCAAGCTCCTTTTATTGATGGAAAAAGGAGGAGCTGCCGAATTTAAGGGAAAACCTTTAAACGAAATTGAACTTAATTTAGAAGAAGACCTAAATGACATAGTTGAAGAATCTGATGACGAGGAAATTTTGCATGATGTAGATGACACTCCCAATTTGCCATTAACTTCGATAGACTACCAATCCCTCGATCAATCCAAAGAGATACATCTTTTGCCATCAACATCTTCAGAAGGCAGTTTGAAGAAAAAAATACCAAAACCAATTTTACGAAACATTCCCTCTAAAAAACCAAAAGAATTCTAACGGCATGGACCGACGAACAAAAAAGGATAGTTACTGAGTTCTTTTCGAATCACATCCTTAAGAAAAAACCACCAAAAAAATTCGACTGTATGATCTTAAAAGACAAAAACCCAGAGTTACTTGAAAATAAAGACTGGCAAAAAATTAAAGTGTTTGTGCAAAATCAATATGTTAATCAGAAAATAAAAAAATAATTGTATGTGTAGTGTTATGGTCCAGTTAGCGTTAACCTGAAAGTAGAATTACTATATATAAATTAGTATTAAACCTTTTAAAGCATATTGTTAATAAGGTATATTACAAAGTTTACCCAAAAAATTTGTTGCTTTTGATTTTAAATATACAGTATGGCTTATTTAGTGTGCAATTAATCAAACCTTTTTTATTTGTAATTTTTAAACAAAATATTCCAATATATAGCAATAGTTAGTTGACTCCTATTTTCTGCTGGTCCTGATGATCCAATAATAATTGAAAAGATTAGTCTTAACTGATTTAAATTAATATTTTGGAAATATACAATTTGCGTTAAAAAAAAACACAAAAAATCTTGTAGCAAAAAAATATATGTTATTAAGAATGTTTTTATACGATCACACTTTTTGTCTCTATTACTTACACAATTATATTAATAGTGTCAAAGTGCAGATATGCGAGTCAAAAAAAAAAAATAAAAATAAGAGTTATAAATTATCTCGAAATAACAAAGTGATGACCATTTAAAGAGTATATTTTTACAAAACTCAATATCTGCAACAGTTGACAATAATAACACTTAGGAAGGTAATATGAACGAAATTCTTTCTTTTAAAAGCTATTATTTTGCAAAGTAGCAATAGTTTCTAATATCGAAGTTTTAGAGAATCTGACGGTACAAAAACACTCTAATTAACATATATTTTTTTGTCTTCGTTTTCAATCTTACATCTAAATATTTGGTATTTTTGTGGTTTCTCTAACGCGTATTTTATATTTTTAAAGATACTAAACTCAAATTTAGCACAAAACTTACTGAGACTATTAGGCATAACATTAGTATAATAAACTTTTTATTTTTTACAGGGTTTAATTTTTTTTTCGGGTTTTGACCCCTTTAATCCCTCAGAAAATTCTTTTTGACGTGACTGTTTTTTTAAATTTAAATATTTACATCCCACGTCCATTGCCTATTTTTTTCTTGCCTTTTTTAGTATTTTGTACAAGTTAAGTGATTTTTGGAAAAATGTTTTTAAATGGTTCCAAACTTTAGGACTTATTTTTAAAAGTATTTTTTGATCAGGACACTGCTAGAAGTAAAAAAGTAAATTACAATATTTTACACTGACTTTCGTTTTTTTTGTACCACACACATAATAAAATGAAAATTGTAGTGAATTAAATTTTTTTGTTGTTGTTTTATTTGATAATTAAAAAATAAAAACATTTTAATAATGAGAAAGGTTTACAGCACCTAACGTACCTATTACAAAATTAAAAAAAAAAAACAACTTTTAACCCCATATAATGACCTATTACAACGATATACACCAAACTATAATGGACGCCGACGAATGGAAATAATCTAATAATACTGCTTTCATGTATAAATGACTCTAAAATTATTGTTCTACAATGTTGCCATACACTAGGTACCCGCATCACAAAAATCTGACTTAAAGGACGCCTGGTAATCGACATACTGTAAAAAAATATACTCATTAGGAATATACAGCGGCTAGCGCTCTGCCGCCTACTGGAGAAAGCGCTGAACTAAAAATATACACAAATATACAGAAATTTACATATTTTTCTACCCTGAAAGCGTCCAGCTGAAACTTTGCCAGGGCTCTAATGGGATACCTACTAGGCTTATCGTACAGTAAAACTTCCGGGCGTCCGTATACGGACGCTTCGAAGGAGGGGACGCTCGGAAGATAGGTATTTCAGAATGTATGGACGCTTGGAGGATAGCCAGATGTATATATATATATATATATATATATATATATATATATATATATATATATATATATATATATATATATATATATATATTAATGAAGCATCCTGTATATTATATTACCAATAAAAGGATCTTTAAAAGAAGTTTCAGAAAATACTTTATTAAGTACATCTAACTTTATTTGTTTTAGAAATATGGCCATCCAAATAAGGTATTTGGGCAATTTTAAAAAACCATCATTTTGTATTAGGTGAAGTTATTAACTTTATATATTAAGGTTGCAATGTACTTGTCAGGAGCTTTAAAATGATGTGTCACAAGACCCAAGCTTGAAATTTTTGATCTGTCAATATTCACTCTAATATATAGTATTTATGCATCAATTTCATATCCTACAGTTGAAAGGGGGGACATTAAAGAAATGCACTGGTATAAAGAGAAATACAAAAGTCACCCACTTTTTATAATAGCATTAGTTCAAGGTTTTACCCAATTTAATTTTTGTTTTAGGACAAACAATTAGCTGTTCAATTTCCTGTTCTAGGCTTAAAAAGAATGTAAGAGGACTCTCTGTTACCCTAACTATTGATAAATCCACATATGAGTATATTGTGGACTAAAATATAGCAATAGAGTTAGTTTTACTGGACATACATAATCATTCGTATTTCTCTGTAACTATTTAAAGTCTGACATAATATAACCTTTTGTAAAAGCAGTCAACAAAGTCGGGATATGGTTGTGAGTATTTCAATAAGCTTATTAGGTTAATAAGTAAAAAGGCAAATCATTTTTCTCCTGCAAATTACAATATTTGACTGTTAAAATTTACAGTGGAGTAAGTTGATGTTTACATTTTGTTCAAAGACAACAATTTAAAATTAAGAAACGAGTTTTGAAAAAAAACAAGTTTTATTCCACAACTGATATATTTTTTTATATCATTGACCGACAACTCAATAAAATATCAGTTCATATAAGTTCAACTTTATTGGTTCAAATTCTTTTTCTAAAAAATAAAATTCAACATGTTACAAAATTTATCTTACTTTATTAAAAAATATACAAACGGACTTACACTAGAAAATAATTTATTTAAATTAAAACAGAATTGATTTAAAATCCGTTATTTCTTATTCTAAATACTTGGTTGAGAGGATTGTAGGCAGTTCTTTGGGTTGTGTAGAATGAGACTCTTTTGTCAAAATCTGGTTGCACATTAGCTCGTAGAATTACAACACCTACAAGAAATTGTTATTATATTAAAATTCACTATAGCTGTAATTAATTAACCAGGCTAATATGATTGTACAATTAATTTATATTTTCCATGTAGGTCTGTTTCTAAACTTGGGTACAAGTATTAAAATAATAATAATAATACAATTTTAATGCTTTATTTTTGAAAAATGTATAGAATTGGTTCAAAAGTGAGTTTTCACGACATTTAAAGTTAAATATATTATTTGTTAACATGGGCGATGAGAGGGGGTGCACTTGCAACCCCTAGCTTTTGAATGAAATACTCAAGAGATTTGAATTTAACAGAATATGTATGAAAAAGTATGTTTTGTTAGGAAAAGCCTTTTTTTGCTCTTCACATTTTTTTCGCTTCTATGAAAACAGGTTAGCTGAAAATGCACTACTCTGAAAGTCATCGTGGCGGCGCCCATGTTTTGTTAAGTTTATTTTTACAAAAAAACTATTAATTTTTATTCGATATTAAAATGTTTTAGATTTAGGATATAGTATGGGTTGTAAAATGATGTGTTTTAAGCAGTTACCAAATGCAAAATACTGAAAATGAAGGAAAAATAAAACTCGTTTTATCTATTAAACATTGTGTTTGTTTTATTCTATTGGAACAATAACACTGCAATACTTTAATTAGATTTCTCCACTGATTTAATAATAATCTCCCAATTTTAAACAAACTTTTGTAGCGAAGATTCTCAATTGCCCCAACATCACTTGGTACTTGGAGAGTACCCATCTACAATAACTGATATATGTGGAGAACATGACAACTAAATGTAAAGTTTAGTTATAAGACAGCAAGAAGAACAATTTTTTAGCAGCCTATTATGGCAGAACTAGCAATATGATTTACCAGGAACTTAAGGGCATTCCAGTCATGTGAGTTAAATAAAAAAGATGAAAATGTTAAATATTTTTACAACTTACCAGAGGGATTGACTTTAACTTTAATTTTGGTTTGTGCAGATAACACTCCATAGTCAACATCTTCATACAAGTCCTAAAAATAGGGTAATTAATTAATAAAGTGAGTGGTAGTTTTCAGTATTTTTTAAATTTTGTACTAAATTACCGGGTACTCTGTAATAGGGGAGCCCACGATGCTAAATAGGGATTTATTTGAGCATCATAGAGACCTATTGGGTTGCAAAGCTTAGATGATAATAAGGAAACAAATGTTATATAATGTATACCTTTTCATCGGTGGGGGCAGCAGCTTATAGATTTTTAAATTATGTCAAAAAATACTGTTATTATTTCGACTTGTAGAAATCGTTCGGATCGTAACGGATTATATACTATTTCGTTAACCTTGAATCATTTACTTTAAATTAAAGTAGCCACGCTTGAGAATGTCAAAATGACTTTTTTTACAACTATATAACCCTTCACTTTCTTTACGTCCTTTCTGAAATTGTCAGATTAGTGGAATAAACACTGTTCAGCATGTAATTATCTTACCCTATCTTAATCTGACGTGGTCGATAATGTCTGAAGAATATATTTTTGTGTTTTACGATCGGACCTGTATACGGAGCTTATATTTGGTGGAGGTACATAACCGGGTACAAGGTATCCTCTGGTATATTTATCTGACGCGCTGAAATAAATCCCGAAATCCTCTCTTGGGCTCCCACTGTGAATTGAATGAAATTATTCAATTTAATTTTGAATGTTTGACTTTGATTTTACATAAGTAGCATTAATTGATGTTTCTTTGTTTAACATTTTTGTGACTTACTTCTACTCTGTATCCAGTTGGGGACGTTAATCCCAACTCTTTTAACGTGACTGCAACATCCGATGGCGTACCATCCGTACGCCTATTTAAGAATGCTATCGCATATGAAAAATAGTTTTGGTATAGTGGGGTTATGGGTCTGGACCATATTTCTATACCTTTGTGCTAAAACAGAAACAGAATTAAAAAAAAAAAGAAAAATAAGCTAATTCTAATTTAAAAAAAAATAAATGTTTCTTTAAATTAAATAAAATGAAAGTTAAAGAAAGTAGTGCTCCACCTAAAATAAAAATTCAAAACATCATGATCTAAACCAGCAGCGCCTGGTGATGGCCAATTTGATGGGTCAATCTGCACCATAGGTAAAAACTAATGATTCAAATTTAATTTAGGCCTCTTATTATGAGTAAATATTCCATTTTTAATGATAAAATGTCACGTAGTAAAACCAATAAACGGGTTAAAGTGTTTTTATAGACTGTGATAATTAACAATTTTAAAAAAATATTAGTATATTTAGCATTGGTGCGGGTTGACCCACCCAATTGGACATCACTAACCACTGCTAATCAAAGCTGTAATTTTAAGATGAAAAAATATTTATTATTAAGCTAAATTATTAAACTAGTAGCTTTTCCCAAAATATCAAATTTTTCTATGTTTAAATACATTTAAGTCACTTAAAGAAACAAACGTAATTTATGCTTTATTTTGGTTTTGAAGTCAGGTCAAATTTTTTAAATGTCTTTAGAACAATAATTCATATAATGTTCGCCTTATATAAAATCGCCTTCAGTGTACATATTTTTAATTCATTTTTATTGTTTTCGTCTTATGTATTGATCCTTAAATTAATTGTTAAACTTTTGTAGTTTTTATTTCCATAATACTAATTAAATTTCGTTTTTAAATATTGTAACAAAATAAATTTAAAAATCTGTAAAGATTTTCTATAACACGACAAAAAAAAACGATGTGAAACGTTAATCCAAAAAAAAATTTAAGCAGATTTGTAGATTGGCGTTTCTTTTTCCGTTTTCCGCTAAACGCTAGCAAATTATCTCGGTAACCGTTCGTTTTAGGCAAATTTTGTATAGGACCAAAAATGTTCAGGATAAAAAGATAGAAATATAGGAAAAAAAATTGACCTCAATCAAAAAAAATGACCTTGGAAAAAACGTAGCCAAGTTATCTCGGTAACCGTTCGTTTTAGGCAAATTTTGTATAGGACTAAAATTGTTCAGGATAAAAAAATAGAAATATAGGAAAAAAAATTTTTTGAAAAACGGCAAAAAAAAATCGGATTTCGGATAGTCATAACCCGTTAAGAGCGGAACGTGACCTGGGTATAGACCGAATTCGAGACAAAGTTAGTCGTACGCATTCGACAGCATCTTAAACAAAAACATTTTTGAGCTAGACCTCAATCGGAAAAATGACCTTGGAAAAAACCTAGCAAAATTATCTCGGTAACCGTTCGTTTTAGGCAAATTTTGTATAGGACCAAAAATGTTCAGGATAAAAAGATAGAAATATAGGAAAAAAAATTGACCTCAATCAAAAAAAATGACCTTGGAAAAAACGTAGCCAAGTTATCTCGGTAACCGTTCGTTTTAGGCAAATTTTGTATAGGACTAAAATTGTTCAGGATAAAAAAATAGAAATATAGGAAAAAAAATTTTTGAAAAACGGCAAAAAAAATCGGATTTCGGATAGTCATAACCCGTTAAGAGCGGAACGTGACCTGGGTATAGACCGAATTCGAGACAAAGTTAGTCGTACGCATTCGACAGCATCTTAAACAAAAACATTTTTGAGCTAGACCTCAATCGGAAAAATGACCTTGGAAAAAACCTAGCAAAATTATCTCGGTAACCGTTCGTTTTAGGCAAATTTTGTATAGGACCAAAAATGTTCAGGATAAAAAGATAGAAATATAGGAAAAAAAATAGACTAAAAATAATTATGTTCCAAAGACGAATCTACGCATAGAGGCGAACTACGCATATTCTAGTTGCTAATATAAATATCAGTACTACAAAAAGGATTACACCAGAAAGGGCTTTGGCTCTATATGTAGACTTGGATTTGTCAGAAAGAAAATATTTAACATTACACAGTGTCGTAAACTCTGTAAATCAGGATTTTTGCCAAGTTTATACAAAATACGACAAAAAAATCTGAACTTCTTCCAAAAGAGATCGTTGCCTCCGAATATATGGCGGAAGTAAATTTCCAAGATTTGCTTAATAACACGTCTCATGAAATACTCAAAACTTTAGACATTTCATCATTACCACAAGAAAACTTTTTAACTTTGACATGTAAGTACGGGTTTGACGGAAGTTCGGGGCACAGTACTTATAAACTAAAATTTGACAATCAAGATTTAACTGACGAATATATGTTTTTAATAGCAATGTCCCCCTTGGAACTTACTGACCAACAGTCCAATACAAAGTTATGGTTGAACACCCGTCCCTCATCCACACATTTTTGTAGACCCATTAAATTTTTATTTTTAAAAGAAAATGCGGCGCTGGTAAAAGAAGAGGAAGAAAAACTGAAACATCAGGTTCAACATTTGTTGGAGTATTCTATAGACTTTGGGGGAAAACATTTTATTATTAATTTTAAAATGATTTTTACAATGCTGGACGGAAGTGCCATAAATGTGTTATCAGAAACTAATTCTACACAAAAATGTTTTATTTGTGGTGCGCTACCCAGAGAAATGAATTCCCCCAAAGTTTATACAAAAACCATTAAACCCCAAAATTTCAGATTCGGCTTATCTTCCCTTCATTTGTGGATCCGCGCTTTTGAATGTCTATTGCATATTTCTTATAGGTTACCATTTAAAACATGGCAAGTAAAAAGTCCAGAACACAAAAGCATTTTTGAAGAAAGAAAAAAACGCATTCAATTAGAATTTAAAAGACAATTGGGTTTGACAGTGGACAAACCAAAACCTGGCTACGGATCCACAAATGATGGAAACACGAGCCGAACCTTTTTAAAAATGCAGAAATTTCCTCTTCCATTACCGAAATTGATATAAATTTAATACTCAATTTTTCGAAAATTATCAGAATTGTCAACTCCGGGTGTAATATAAACATTGACAGATTTACAACTCTTTTAAATGACACATTTAGTTTGTATCTAAGACTTTATAATTGGTATTATATGCCTAGCTCGATTCACAAATTGCTGGTTCATGGAGCTGACATAATAAAAATTTTGATGTCCCTATAGGAAAATTGTCAGAGGATGCTTTAGAGGCTAGACATAAAGAAGCCAGAAAACAAAGATTGTGTCATACAAGGAAGTCCTCAAGAACCAATTGTAACAAAGACTTGTTGACGTCCCTGTTACTGACATCTGACCCTTATTTAGCTTCATTAAGAAAGACTTGTTCAAAAAAAATGACACGGATGACATACAAGACTATTTACTATTTGACGGCAGCGTTGATGATGAAATGTCTCTAGATTTGCCAATGGAGACGGACTAATGTAGATAGTTTTTTTATTGTTTTATTTAAGTGAACCGTATGTAAAGTTAGGATTTTTTTATTCTGTGTTTAGTTATAGTAGATTTTTTTAAGAGTTACCAGTTGGTAGTGCAAATGCCACTATAATTGTGGATCTTTGTGGATGTTTACTTTGTTTTCGTCCTGCCCTTAAGGTAAGAGATCCTCTAAAAAGTGTTGCCAAGCGACAACTCTTACGAGAAACCTATGTTTTTTTAGTGTATAACTTATTAAAAACCTCGTATTATTTACATACGGTATACTTTATATTTCTTGTTGTGTTAATTATTTTTAGTTTTAGTTTACAGAATCTAATTATTTGTTTTTGTTTTTTTACTGTAGAAAAAAAATTATGTTTACGTTTTCATACTTATTATCAGGTTATATATTTTTTATATACTTGTTTTTTTTGCTATATTAACAATTATAATAACGCAACCAAATGGTCTGACTTATTGTGTTTATATA